>QFEW01005905.1:0-11838 GCA_003316525.1 Termitomyces eurrhizus | reverse complement strand
ATACGACCGGGCCTCACTTACAATACATATAGACTTACTACAACCGTGTCGTATAGGTAGGAATTGAATGGAGTCAAGTATCCAGAGACTGAGGACTTACTACAACCGTGTCGTATAGGTTTGACCTTCTAACACTTCTAGAGCAGTAGACGACTGGTGAGTGCTGAACAATCCCTCAGATTCCCTCCTGAATCTCCAACAACTCGTACAACAACTGACCCCACCACTAGGCACGACCGCCACCAAGATTCGTATCATAATCGACGTCCTTTTCGCTATAACAATCCTCATCACCTTCCTCGCAATGTGGTAACAAAGTAAAACCTGATCAGACTTTTCAAATATGAGCAAAAATTGATCAAGCGCCCTCGTCCGCTTCAAAGCCATCCCACGCAGTCAGATACGATGACCTCGTCAACTGCTCTTGCGCTGGCCCGTGCCCATACTCGTGCTTGTGTCCAAGTTCAAACTCCCGCTCCCGCTCCCCTGTCCTGCCCTAACTCCCAATCCATGCCCAACCCCAACCCCAACCCACGACGGCTCTGGCTCTGGGTTGGATACACGCCCCGCCTACGATTTCACCCATTGTGTAGATTACAATCGTGATATCTGCACCGTCTGTCAGGACATCCGCAACCCCTTTCGCAGCAGCGAGCATCTCTGCATCTCCTCTTCCTACCTATCCAGCCAATACGAATCGGCAGACAGGTTCTGCAGCGCATCCCGAAGCCGGGTGCAAGTTCAGCCTCCTTATCTCACACCCGTATTTGTGGTTCTCGAGCATTAAATGCGGCATTCTGGTGGAGGTGAAAGAGGGAAACCGTATTGATACTCTGAGGTGTCATCGTAGACTCATCCCTGGGAGATTTCTTACTGTGGTGGTGGCGTCTCTCGGTTACTTCCCGGCGACTCAACGGTTTTATTCTCAGTTTTTATGTACTCGATCGTCCTGTATAGTTACTCAGCCACCAGGTCCTCATGTGTGGCGTGACTCCATCTGATTCGTCAGTTCCTTTACCACGGACTGAGGGTATGTCGTCACTTTTTATATGTGGATTAGACCTCTTTACTTACATTCTACCTGTAGATCTAAGACTTACTTCGTACTACAGGTTATTGGCCCTGAAAAGCGCTCACTTACAACATGCGCTCACACACACCATGCCCACTTAAAATCACATTTACTTACACAAAATACACAACATGACTTCTACTACATTGGGAGGAAATAGTAATTCCCCTACATTTTCAGAAGAATTTCTATTCGATGGAATGAACTACATCATGTTCAGGGACCGAGTCCTCCTAGCAGCAAAACTTAGAGGTGCAGAGGATTATCTGGACGGAACCATAGGAACACCAAACCCCAAAATGATGGTACCTACCCCCCTGGCAACGGAGTGGTGGGACAAGTCCCCATCCTACCAAGAGTGGCAAGCACAAAACCCATGGATGTTGGCACTCATTGTTTATAACACAAAAAATCCTGTTGTTCTCAGGATCAAAATGTCAGATACAGCAACTAAGGTCTGGGAGACTTTGAAGGAGTCTTATGGAAAAATTTCCGACTTGGGGGCAAACACAGCAGAAAATGCCTTAAGGGCAACAAAATACATAGATGGGATGGATTTCCAGGAACATATCATGCATCTCTGGTCAAAATGGAATTACGCAATTGAAAAGGGAGTGGACATAAAGGACAACCAATTTAGAGCTATTATCATCTTCTCCCTTCCAGCTTCCTGGGATTATATTGTCGTGTCCCTCCAATCTACCAAAACATCAACGGAACTCATTGCGGGCTTGAATGTCCATTGAGAACGTCTGAAGGAGCGATTAATGGCCAGAACAAAATCGAACTTCATGGCACTCATTGCCAAAGCACCACAACCCCAAAATAAGCCAGTATGCACCAATACCAACTGTGGATGCACCAGGCACACAATTGAGAATTGCTACTGGAAGAGGAGGAGGAAAGGAGGGACAATTCCCACCAAACTTTGGACACCGCCAAAATGCTACCCCTGGACAAACTCCTCCTAAGCTGCAGAACAGCGTTCTAGCAGCAAATCTTGCTTCCACTACTTTGAACCAATCTCAGACCACTTATGCATTAGTTGCAAATGCGCAGTTTATGCTAGCTGCTGTATATGATCATACCTTGAACCCCTTGGAATCTTACCTCTCAGCTGTAGAGATCTCGACAAATGTGTTCACCACGCTCAGCCCAAGTCTCAGAACTTCCACGTATGCCGATTCAGGGGTGACTGATCACTGCTTTGTGCAGCGATCAGATTTTGAGGACTACAAGCTTTACCCAAGCCCATGCCATGGGATCTCTGCAAATTGTGGCAGTGTTTTCAGTATACTGGGTGAGGGGACAGTCAGGAGGACAGTCACTGTGAATGGCCACACTTTGCACCTGGTCTTCAGATCCACACTTCACATGCCAGAACTGGCAGCAAACTTGGTGTCCATTGGGAAGTTTGATGACCTAGGATTCTCTGTCACCTTCAAGGGCAGGAAGGTCAACTTCATAGACCCCTCAGGAAGAACATTTATAATTGGGGAAAAGCAGAACTGGATGTATCATCTCGAACTAACAATGACTAAATCTGAGAGCCAAGCATCTGGAAAAACCTCTATTGCCATGACATCTGACACAACCACTCCTACAACCAATGAACAACTGTCACTTCTCAAGGTCCTTGTTGCGACGTCCCTGGATAAGCCAGTTCCCATCAAAGTCTGGCATAGGTGCTTCAGCCATGCAGGGCTGCAGTCAATTCAGAAATTGAAATCAAAAGAGTTGGTGGATGGCCTCCACATCCAAGGCAAGTCTACCATGCTGGGAATGTGTGAGGACTGCATTTATGGCAGGCAAACCACATGACCATATGATGGTACTTCTGAGGACATTCAGGTTGTGGGTGAGAAAGTATATATTGACCTATGGGGACCAGCCACGGTGGTATCTCTGGGAAGAGCGTTGTATATGATGGTATTTATAGATGCAGGGTCGTCCTGACTGAAAGGGGAGTACCTTACAAACAAGACAGGTGAGACTACCCTCCTAGCCCTGAAACGTTACGTCCTGGAAGCCGAGCACCAAACTAGAAACAAGGTTAAAACAATCCAGGTTGATGGAGGAAGAGAGTGGGTAAACCAGTCATGGACCGAGTATTGCCAGGCAATGGGAATCTCCCTCATGCCTGTTGTCTCTTATGCCCAGGCTCAAAATGGATTCATTGAGTGCTTGATCTACATGATCTTTGATGGAGTCCAGTGCCTGTTAGTGGAAAGTGACCTCCCAAAAAGTCTCTGGGCTGATGCAGCCACTACAATAATACTTACCCAAAATCTACTACCTTCTACTCGACACCCTGGGTGTCCCCAAAGAGAAGTGGTGTGGGAAGAGGCAGGATGTCGGCCATTTATGTCTATTCAGCTGTATCACTTATGCCAGGGTCCCCAAGGAATTGATTAGATCTAAGCTTGACCCTAGATCAGTCAAGTATGTGATGGTAGGGTACTCTAGCCATGGATATCAACTGTATGACAAAACTCACTGACACATCGTTATAAGCCAAAATGTGGTGTTTGAGGAAGGTACTGGACACCAAACTATCACCATCCCTGATGATGACGATCTGGTATTCCCTGTTCTGGTACCCACTAACCCAGCACCCAGACAGCAGGTTGCCCCATGCATTTGACCATCCGATGGCCCACTTCACCCTGAGAATGTGACATGGGAATCCTGTCAGGATGACCCCCCTCTGGCACTTCAACACTCTGCTCAAATAGTACAACCATCTCAGGCTATCTTGGATGCCTGCGAGTCTCTGGTGGCACAATTGGCAGCTCAGAATGCAGGGGAGGAATGGGCTAAAGGGGAAGAGACTCCAGAAGCTTTGTATGCAATGATGGCATTTGCATTCCTTGCCTTGACTAGACCAGACGATACGGAGACCATGCCATGAAGTTACTGGAAAGCAATAAGATGGCCAGACTTGTGGGTCCCTGCCATGGACGCTGAGTTAGAGGTTATGGAAAGGAAGGGCATGTGGAAGACTATCAATGCAAATGATGTACTGAGTGGGAAAAAGATCATTGACTGCATGTGGGTTTTTGCAAATAAGTATAATGAGGAGGGAGTGATCGTCAAGAGAAAAGCCTGGCTCGTTGCAAAAGGCTATACTCAGGTTCAAGGCAAAGATTTTGATGAGACATATGCATTGGTTATACGGTTGTAGTCCATGAGGATGACCGTGGCAGTCGCCGCTGCTCTGGGTATGCACTTATAGCAGATTGATTTTTGTATCTGCCTACTTAAACAGTAAGCTCAAACACACTGTCTATATGGTGGCATAACCTCGACAGAGTTTACAACAAATTGGGCTACTTAGCATCCCATGCAGACGGGTGTTTTAGGTACAAACAGGTCAACAGCAAACATACCATCACAGACAACTACAACAATGACGTATTGGGAGCCTCTACCACTCTAGAGGGCTTAAAGGAGGCAAAAAGGGAATTAGGATCCAAATTTGAGGTTAAAGACATGGGGGAGCTGAAGTACATCTTAGGGGTTTGTTTTGACCATGACACAATGACTGGAGATATCCACCTATCCCAACAGGCTTATTTAGAACAAATGCTCGAAAGGTTTGGCTTCCATACCTCAAATCCATGGAACACGCCACTTCCTGCCAGCCTCATGCTAACCAAGTCACCATCTCCTCAACCCGAAGAAGATGCCATGTACATGAGAGACAAACCTTTCCACAAAGCTCTGGGCTTGCTCATGTGGGCTCAGGCAGCCACCTGACTGGACCTCTCGCTTGCTGTTGGCCTCCTCGCACATTTCCAGAGTAATCCCAGACCTGCTGACTGGAAGGCCTTGAGCCATGTGATGCAGTATGTGAACGGGACTCTCGACTTTTGTATCACTTACAAACAAGGGGCCAACCTTAAACCTGTCGGTTATGTTGACACAGATTTTGGGGGGGACTTGGATACCCGGCGCTCGACTGGAGGGTACGTCTTCACCATGGCTGGGGAAGCTGTCTCCTGGAGTTTGAAACAACAGCCTACGGTGGCCTTATCTATCACTGAGGCTGAATACATAGCACTTACTCATGGAGTGCAACAGTCTATGTGGATGCATAATTGGCTCCTCGACATTGATCTTGCCCAAATGCTTCCTGCTATCGTCTGTGTAGACAACTCACCAGCTGTATCCCTTTCTCAGTACACCAAAGGCCACGCTCATGCTAAACATATTGACATATGTCATCATTACATTTGAGAACGTGTCAAGCTCAGAGAAATCAATGTCGTACACATCCCATCTATCCAAAATCCAGCTGATCTTTTTACCAAACCCTTGGGCCAAATCTCACATTCCTATCTTGTTGGTCTTTTAGGTCTCAATCTCCAGCTTGAGTCTGGGGGAGTGTCATCATAGACTCATCCCTGGGAGATTTCTTACTGTGGAGGCGGTGTCTCTTGATTACTTCCCGGTAACTCAACAGTTTTATTCTCAGTTTTTATTCTCCTTATTTAGTTCATTTATTTACTTCACCAGGACAATTGTACTCAATTGTCCTGTATAGTTACTCAGCCACCAGGTCCTCATGTGTGGCGTGACTCCATCCAATCCCTCAGTTCCTTTACCATGGACTGAGGGTATGTCATCACTTTTTATATGTGGATTAGACCTCTTTACTTATATTCTACCTGTAGATCTAAGACTTACTTTGTACTACAGATTAACTAACAGAGTTCCTTTACCACAGACTGAGGATCTAAGACTTACTTTTTACTATATGAGGCCATCGGATACTGTGCAGAACACAGGCATGGAGGTTGAGAAGAAGATAGTTTCATGAAGGGTTTTGTGACATAGAAGAATGGGCTCAGACCATCTCATCAGTGATATTGACCAGATGCTCATTGGTGCGGATGCTCACAGTATTTCTAGCAGTAGACCTCCAAATCTTCATGCTGATTCTGTGGTTACTACACTATTGAACAATTATATTACTTTGTAGGTGCAAGGCAGCAATGTAACATCAAACAAGACAACTACTTATATATTTAGTCTATTATATACACATACAAATTATATACCGTATTTATTCATTGGTGTTAATAGTATGGTTTCAGAGGTTGGAAGATGCAATTCTAGGATGGACTACAATGGTTAAATGAGTAAGCACCTGCTAATACAAATGTGTTATGACAATAAATACGTACTTTGGCGACAAGTGTGTTCCAAAGCAGTCAAAGATAAGTGATCCTGTTTATAGATATTTTGATCAGATCCTACAGTCAAACAGACTGGTGATCCTTTGCATTGTGAACAATGATTAGATGGCAAAACAGTTTTCCTTGTCGAGGATTCATGGCCTGAAAACTGATGCAAATATAGTTCATTTACAGCATTGTTAAGAGACTCAAAATCATCATCAAAATTGTTTCCATCACTGTATACAAGGATTTTGTAAACATCATCATCCTTAGGATTGATCCGATCTAGGCAAGGTGATATGTGCAATAGAGAGTACCTGAGTTCAGATGCCATTTCCTTATCTCCATAAACCCATCCATTGAGGTAAGGACAATCTATTATATACAAATGAATAAACCAATAAGAAGAGAAGACTGACAATACTGTAGCATACCATATGCATCACAAGTAGACTTCTTGACAGTGTATGTCAGGCCATTCCAATAAAATGATTGGTCAGAAGAACTGGCTGTCATAGTTTTGAAATAATCCCATGCAGGCCTGCCATGTATACATTTGCAAACTGCCATCCAAATTGAAGAGGTACCTAGCCCTTCAACCTCACCTTGTATTCCTGATGCACAAGCAGCTCTCTTAAGTAAAATGAGCATGTGAGTGTGACATGCCAAAAATATAGAGTAAATAGTCTGGAACACATTGTAACCATTTAAAGAATCACCAGGCCTGTGAAAGGTATGACAGAGGAAGTACCAGTACATAATTTTGCAGGCCCTTGAGCAGTTTTTGATAGATGACTCAAATGCATGAACATCTAAAGAAAAATGGAACAAAGCAAATGTGAAGGGTCTTTGGCCACTTACAGTGCCATCATTCTGATATCAACATGGCACAGATACAGATGATGGACACAGATACAAGGGAACCAGTGGAAAATCCGTGGGAACACACAAAGGCAACGAACGGTTGCAAAAAAAAAACAACGTTACCCAAACGTCTCGGATATTCTCCTTGTCATGCAGTGTAGCTCTTGTTTACTGCCTTCACAGTTCATTACAAGGATACAAGGATGCCCATGCCTATAAAATCTACAAACAAAGGGATGTGTAAGCTTTATAGCACTTTAGAACTCCTGACGCCATACTAGCAGTTTTTTGCTTTGTGCGCATCACGTCTTAAATGGAGCGACACATCACTACGATGATGGATAGAAAAAACCTTGCAGCAAATCTTTCTTTGGATATTTTCATAGACAACCTCAGTCCCTACTTACAGATTGAGGATATCTTTGCTCTACAAAGGGTAGGTCCCATTCATATCATTATCATTCTTTACAAGCTTGAGACGTGACTTGAACAGGTCAATAAATACTACTTTCTCCTCACTCACCAACCCTTGATATGGAAACATTACCTAAAGGAACTTCGAGTCCTTGTTCCCCCAATTTGTCCAACATTGGATTATTCAGCTCATGCCATGGATTACGAGTTTGAGCAGCTTGTTTTGCACGCTATTTTGGTAGAGGACAACTGGCAGAAGCAAAAACCTACCATTGCATCATACATGTCCTTCGACGTAGGCTTTGAAGTATCTGAAATGAAGCTTCTTCCTGGCGGTAAATACCTTGTTTTGTTATTGAAGTATGATCATGGATCCTTCGTCACCATGAACCATCTTAACTATCCAAGGTGCCCAAGGCCGGGGGTTCGATTCCTCTCTACAGGCATATGACAGGCAAGACAATGTTTCTTTTTTTTTTTGGTCCAACCAGCCCCTGTAGACCTGCATAGGCCTCTGCAGATGTCCGCTGGTGCCCTGCATAGGCCTGGGAGGGCCTGCATAGGTTTAAGTAGGTCAACATAGGTCTGCATAGATGTCTGCTGGTGGCTTGCGTAGATCTATAGAGCTCTTTTGTGGACATACGCTAGCATTGGGGGTGGGAAAAGGAGGGAAGGGGAGGTGTGCAGCCTTGAGTTATTGCAGGGAGGAAGGGAGAGGGGAGGGAAGTGGGGAACCTTGAGGAGGGTTTATTCATGCCATGATGTCCATCAATGGAGGAGGCTTTTACTTGTGGGCTGATGCCTGCTGGCAGTCTGCTAGTGTCTGCTGGCATCCGCCAGGCCTGTGTGTGCATGTGTGTGCCCACCTTTTATTGATCCACTGGACCATGTCATACAGCACATTGTGACATATCTGCAGCTCTGTATTCTATGGCACTGTGGGCACTGCTCCACTCTAGTGTAGTGGACTCTGCTGGACACGTATGGTACAGCATAAAGCAAGCTCCCGTACAATGTATGACATGTACTGTTGTAATGTCTTTATGTGGATTGACTGCTGAAGATGCAACCTTGTCAAGTGGTTATGCTGTGTATGTGATTTCTGATTTGCTCGTATTCATGCATGGTTTGCTTTATGTTTTGCACTCTCAAGATGCTCCTGTACCATGATGGAGAAGGCTTTGTTTGCGAGCCAGTCAAGCCCTAAAAGGTCACATGCCAGAGCTGTGGCCAAGGCCACTAGTTCAAATTTGGATGACAAATTTGCACCAAAAAAACTTGTTGAATTGTCTGACAATAACAATGATGACTTGCCTGTTGTGTCAGTGTGGATTGTTTCTTCTGTTATTTGCTTGTGCTCATTTTGTTCTTTTTGCTTTGGTATAGGATTGCTAAGCAGCCCATACTTAGGCCACTTGTTAAGAAGCCTCTTGTTGTTGCAGCGGACGACGATAACGTTGACAATTAGGATGTTGTGGACAATAATAGTGACATGCTATTGGACTTTATTGTTGATGATAGTTCTGCTTCTGATTATGGATTGTCAGAAGATGGTGAGTCTCTCATGCCTCCCATCCATATTTTGTCTGCTTTGGCTGCTCTGCTTTTGATTGTCCGCTTGGATGCTGTTAAACCATATGTTTATTTTATTTTATTTTTTTTCCCTTTATCTCTATACCTTATTTGTTGGTGTTTTGCTGCAGCATTGATCCTTGTCTCAATCCTGTGGAAGAGCTTGCAGTAGATGCGGGCATGCAGCCTTCTATCCAAGAAAAGTTTATGGTGTCAACTTATCAAGGACTGCCGTTCCTTAAGTGTGGACCAACGTCTACTATTTTGCTTGCATTTATTCAACTTGTCAGGAAACAACTCATAATCCAGCCTTTTTGTCAGGGGACTCCTCATTTCTTCCTTTTCTCACTCCTTATCTCTTCACTATCTCTTCACTCTCCTTTCATTCATTCTCTTATTTCTTCTGACATTATTTCATTTTACTGTTTCTATTTTTTCAACACTATCTGTTAGTACTACTCTCAGCCCTTGAGATGTTCTGGTTCTTTAGCCACCATTCAGACAAGTGTGGATTACTCAGCACTCCTTCCAGACTGCTTATATAAGCCAGAGTTTGCCAGAGTTTGCCTCTTATTTGTACAATTGTTTGTGTAGGCAATTTTCGAGTTTTTAAGATTTTGTTGTACTGTACAGTTGTTTTCCACACTTCAGAGGCCCCAGAAGCATCCAACCTGGCATAGGGAATCCCTAGACTTGTTCTCTTTGGATCTCCCTCTGCCAGGTGAGTAGCTACCTTGATATTGTCAGTATATATTCTAATACACTTTGGATCTTCCTCTGCTAGCTGTGTGACTAAGCCACAGCCTCTAGAGGTCGCCCTTACACTTTTGGATATGACAAAATGAACAGTGATGGTAAAATCCATTATGCACGCATTGGTGTTGTTGCTGAGCATATGAATGAAGACAATTGGACATGCATTTTGCTTCTTGTTTTGTATTTTTTTCTGTTCTTATGTATGACTTTTTTAATAGTTTGTTGTCGTCTTCTTTTTTATTCAATTGTCATGCCTTTTATGTTAACTTGGCCAGGACTGACCCTGTCCAACTCAACGCCCCAAAGCAGCAATTGGCTCTTTGGGATTTGACAGGTCCTTTCTGTGTCTGTATTACCTCTGGAGTGGTAACTGCCTCACATTTATTTGACAGTTCTGTTCTTGTTAGGAGTCCATCTGACAAGTATGGTCAGCATTGTATCGAGATTGTTGAATTCCATCAGGAGTCTCTTCACCAGTTTGCTGTTTTGGGTTGTATTTTCAACCTCCCAGACAGTGTTTGAGGTACTCTTTCTGGTAATGGTGTGGCATTTGTTACTCAAGGTGAGAATAAAACCCCTACATACAATGTTGGTAAGTTGTGTTTTGTTGTTTTGTTGGTTCTGCATTTAATGTGACTTCAGACAGTGGGTATGCGACCCCCAAGTCCAAGAGGCCCTCCAGTATAAAGAATAACTCAATATTTACTGAGATGGATGCTCCTGTGTTCAAATCGGCTGGGGTTGCCAATCTGTATAAGCCAGTCGTTGAGTTTGATCAAAAAGGTTCTTGTTATGCTCATTTCCAGATGGTGTTCTAACATTTTCTCAGTACCTGTATATGATGGCAGAGTAGAAACTGGTCAACCATTCCGTTTTATTCCCAGTGACTTTGATTCTCTTCCTTCTTGATATTTATACAAAAACAACAATGTTGAGGTTCCAGAAAGTTCTGTCGTCAGTGTTGGTTTTAGTGCCAACTGGTATGAGTCCAGTGGTCACAAGAGCGTTGGTGTTCATTGTGTTTGAATATGTTCTCATGTTTTTCAGGTATCTTACCTTGAACTTGCTGTTTGTCATTGTGTTGCATGACTCTACTTACATGATGCATCTTGTTGAACCTGTTCTTGTGGTGGACTGCACCAGTGCCACTAAGAGGAAGGCTAAGTCTAAGGGGCATAAGTAGTTCCTGCTTTCGCCACTTCTTTGTCCTTGTTGGTTGACTGTGCTAAAAAAAAAAAATGGCATTCAGTGACCTTCCACATGAGAGGCACAGTGCAGACAGGTGTATTGTGACCTCAGTTGTGACCTTAGCCATCTAGCCATTGGACGTTTACTTGTTACTTTTAGCAGTTGTTTTTGTGTTGCATTGTTTTGATAGTCTTGATATAGACTTTTTGTTGAGCCGTTGTCTGTTTGACCATTTGTTCACTGAGTGAATTTTCTTCTCTTTGGCAAATCTATGTATAAATAGTTTGTTACCTCACTGGATTTAATTGTACTTCCAATGTGCTTTGAATCTTTCGTCGCGTTATCTTCGGTGGTATTTACTGTGTTAATGCTTGTTTATGTAAGCTGTTGCTCTAGCAGTGGTTTATGTAAGCTGTTGCTCTAGCGGTGATGACGCCAACTGTGGTTGGGTGCGCTGGACGTATACGCAGTACAACGCCGTCTCCAGCGCCTGGCGTACGGGTTTGTGAGGAGTCCCGGCAGGGTCCCGGTGTGCTCGAGCAGAGGTGATAGGGCAATGCGCTAGACAGTAGCGCCTCGGGTGCTACCTAGCAAGTAGTAAGCGTCGTAGTTTAGGAGAAGTTATAGAGAAATAAACAAATAGCACGGCGTAGCGTGCCCATAGGTGGCACCGTAAATGACGAAGACGAGATAGACAAAGCTAGCGCCAAACTTGATGACAAAGTCAGGCAACGCTAGCACGATTTGAACGCTAAGTGTAACTGGGTGCTCAAGAGGTTACGATTCGTT
>QFEW01005903.1:0-19008 GCA_003316525.1 Termitomyces eurrhizus | reverse complement strand
TGATGCTATAGTGGCAGAGTTGAACCTCTTGCGAAGCCAGAGGGACGAGTTGGAGGCGAAAGGTGTGTTTCCTGTGCTCATAGTAAAACTTGCATCTTTTTCATCTCTACTACTACTTTGCGCCGGTCTTTCATTAGTTTCTGTCCAACTTGGCGAACTAACAAAAATACAACAATCGTTCTATGACCTCGAGGGCCAACACAACAAAATCCGCACTCAATATGATGAAGAGGTTCATCGTCTGCGCAGCGAGTTGCTTGCTCTACGTCAAGGAGCTCAGCCTCATCCACCCGTGGGTCCCGGTTCCATTGGTATTTCTGGGCCTGCTGGGCCTTCAAATCCTCTTTCGGGAGTTAGTTCACAGCCGTACAGCAATGACCCGTACTATTCTCGGGACAGAGAACGCGAGCGAGACAAGGAAAGAGAGAGGGACCAGAGGGAGCGAGAGCGAGAGCGGGATCGCATTGAAAGGGAACGAGAATCTGATAATCGCGACCGTGAACGTGATAGAACACGAGGAGACAATCGGGTTGTCGATCCTGATTTCAAGCGCGGACTGAGCGATCGGGATCCCAAACGCCCCAAGCAAGACCGTATCAAAACTGATCGTCCAGGTATTCATTTGTAGTAAATATGCAGTACTTTTGCTCATACGTCAATAGATCATTTTAGCCCCTCGCTTGGTCCCGGAATGACGCCTAAACTTCCACCACCTCCTTCATCTAGTACAGCGGCCCCCAGCGGGCTGGCGCAGTCGTCTTACCCGGGCACGAGTTCCTCCAGTAATCCGACAGAGCAGCAACCTCACTCTAATGCCCTTGTTCCCGTCCAGCCCGGCCCCACAGGCATCCCGGATGACTTTGACATTCATAATATCTCTCCCGAGTTCAAGAAAGAGGGTAGTGACTGGTTCGCGATATTCAATCCCGGGGTGAAGCGCGCGCTTGACGTGAGCCTTGTTCACAACCTCATGCATGAGAGGTATGTCAATCATCTATTATAAATTTGTTGCTATAAGCACATAGCACACCCTTCTCGCCTTCTTTGACATTGTGCTGTTACTAATTCTGTTTTATTAGTGTTGTATGCTGTGTTCGATTTTCGCACGACGGTAAATACCTGGCCACGGGATGTAATCGTACGGCCCAGATCTATGATACGAAAACGGGAGTAAAGACCTGGTGAGTGGATTGATACGGCCATCTTCCTGGAAAGGGTCGGGTCTCTCATCACTTTTGTTGGTATAGTGTACTTGTGGACGAAGGTGCTGGGAAATCAGGTGACTTGTATATCCGTAGTGTTTGTTTCAGCCCGGACGGAAAATACCTTGCTACTGGTGCCGAGGATAAACAGATCAGGGTATGTGCTTCTTTGTGTTTGGGAAATGATGGTTGATGTTTTTTTCTTTCCCGAAGATCTGGGACATTCAAAAGAAGCGTATTCGTACCGTGTTTGATGGACATCAACAGGAAATCTACTCGCTTGACTTCTCATCAGATGGACGCCTCATTGTGTCGGGATCTGGTGATAAGACAGCACGGATATGGGACATGGAGAGTGGGTCCTCGAAGGTGCTTACCATCAACGACCCGGATTCGCTCAACAATGACGCGGGTGTAACGTCTGTTGCTATCTCTCCAAATGGTCAATTTGTCGCTGCAGGTTCCCTGGATACAGTCGTGCGCATATGGGACGTGGCAACTGCACAGCTTGTGGAACGCCTCCGTGGGCATAAGGACAGTGTGTACAGCGTTGCATTCACACCCGATGGGAGAGGATTGGTCAGCGGCAGTTTGGACAAGACGCTGAAATATTGGGATGTGAGTGGGCTCATGCCCGGGGTAAAGGGAAGGAAAGAAGGCGCAAATGGTGGACCGGTTAATGGACCAGGGGCAGTGGTAAGGAAAGATGGGGAGAAGGGAAGCCCATGTACCATGAATTTCCTGGGACATAAGGATTATGTATTGAGCGTTGCAGTGTCGCATGATGGCCAGTGGGTGGTATCGGGTTCGAAGGATCGAGGGGTGCAGTTCTGGGATTCGAGATCGGCGATGGTACAGTGCATGCTTCAGGGGCATAAAAATTCTGGTAGGTGGTTTTGAGTAGGTCATGGAAGACTTGGGGCTGATTCACTATTTTCTTCTTTATAGTAATTTCTATTGATTTGAGTCCCGCGGGAAATATTCTTGCTACTGGTAGTGGAGACTGGCAGGCGCGGATATGTAAGCTGCCTTTGTGTTAATTTTATAATGAATTTTTGCTCATGCCTCCAATAGGGAGCTACAACACTGTCTAATAATCGATCTATGTCCTGCCATTTTTTATTATCTCGCTCTTGTTCATGTTGCGCTGCATTTGTATCCACCCGTGCTTTTCCTAACCTTTCCCTCTCCATCTTGTCGGTCATGCATGATGTTGCGATCATCTGATATTCCGAATGTATATCTGTCTACCTCCGACCCTGCACTGTTTTCACGTTCCGTTGTCCTGAGACGGACATTCGAGTCTTTTTCATCGAAAATTGTTGCTACAAATGTAATAACTCCCCCAAGTACTACTTTAGATGAGTCTGCAGATACCCCTGAATAATGTGCCATCAATAATTCCTCACTTTTGTTCAAGGGAATCACTTAGTAGTTCATTGACTCTCACCACTTTCATCAGTGCTGACGTCGAGATCTTGACTCTTGAGCGTTTGTGCGGTTTCGTAAATCAAGAACCATATGAAATAAATGAATTGATTGGAAAATGAAAGTCTTGAGTTGGATGGAATGCTCTTTCGTGCCTTGGTCCTTCATTGGCAAAATTTGCGCTTTTGGTCCGGGAATCCTGAAGCTGACGCACTCATGTATAGATAAGAGAAGTAAGAGAAAATGACATTTAACTGGACGCAGCTCAGTAAAATTTACTCCCGTGGATGGAACGGGATAAGATGAGGATAAGATGAGGTCATCTGCCTTTTCCCAGACTATACTTGAGCTCAACACGTCATGCTCTTGAACAAGTTGTTTTAGTTGTGGACATCTGTCTGGCTCAAATACTACTTGAATCCCGCTAGTAGCCTCTACCTCTTGTTGATGAGTTTGATAGTTCTAGGATACAAGAGTATGTATTGCCCCTTCCTTTCGACATTGCCCATCATCTTTTTCAGCGTGGAATGCGTACAGTGTACATCTGTCCCTGCCAGATTGTACAAGCCTTACAACGATGTCAATAGTGCAACATCAACGAAGACTTGATCCTTACAGACGCGAGATTGATCAAGACTCTAGGGCTTCAAGTAAGCATTCTTTTTCCTGCCAGTGCAATGATTGTCTCTTATTATTTTGACATAAGTCCATCAACGTTGATGATTGTTACGCAGAAAAAAATCGCTCTGCAGACGGTTTTATCCATTGCAGGTGCTGTTCTTGGGAATTAGCTTCGAAGAAACCATTCACAGGTGCCGTAAGGTTCAGAAGAGGTATGAAGAATCTCATAGATGAGATTCACGCACTTGGCTTGTAAGCTTTCCTTCAATTCTTAGCTGATCCCATGATCCACTCAAGCTCGAATCGTATGTCCCTTCAGAGCTCATGCGATCCAGATTTTTGATTTTTGATTTATGGAACATCACTCTAGTATGGTGACTCTGGTTGGTTCACCTGTGCCGGTTATCCTGGTTCCTTTGGTAACGTAGATGCGAGATGCCAAAACCTTTTATGACTGGGGCTTCGATTACCTCAAGTATTGCTACTGACTCTTGCGGTGATCTCTACTGATCAACAGTCGTCTGGGTATGACAATTGTGCCAGTGAGTAGCCTGGCTTCCAAATTGTAATAACTGGATGATCTGTTTGTAGTCCCCTTTGACAAAGAAACTCGGGAAGGATCCATCGGACGTGTGGCTACTTGATGGTCTACTTTTAGTCCCCTGATATATACATCTCTTGCAACAGGTTTTCAAAGGATGGCCGACGCGAGCAACACTGCTGCTGCTTCTGAAAGGAAGACTCCCAAGATATTCTCCCTCTGCAGCTAGGGAGGGATACGTAAATCTTTATCATCTCGTTTTGTTGATGTTCAATAATTTGGACAAGAGCCAAGTATGGCTGTAGGGATCACGCCTCTTGTGTGCGCTTTATTAGAGCTGATGTTACTCTCTTTATCAGTCGGACCCTCCAGCTTTGGCCTATAGTGGAAGCACGATCAATTCTTGTCGCATTGCTAATTAGTCTGTGAAATCCCTTTCACAGAGTACGGGAGACATTGCACCGCAGTGGAATTCGCTTGCAAGCATCATCAACTTGTTAGTTGTTTTCATGTATTACCTTATGATCAGGCAATGTGTTTACGACCGATTGCCCAGCAAATCTTCATTACCCAAGTTACCGATTTTGGAGGCCGTAATGACCTCGATATGGTAAATTCTTTGCCTATATTTCAAAGTGGGCTGAAGTCTTCTTGAGCTTCAACTGTTATGTTTCGTTGTAGTTTTAAAAACCTTGAGCTGACTTGTGGGCACAGCGGAATAGTGGTCTGACCTATAAAGAAGAAAAGTCGCACTTTACGGCTTGGGCTCTGATGAAATATCCCTTGTTCGTGAGCATTATCTCTTTCACCTCGTCGTTACTTTAGGCCTATCAAATAAATGATAGGAACGAATATATGTTCTTGTCTCATGATCACAAGGAAAACTTACTCTGGGTTCCACGCATAGCTATCTGACATCAGCCCTGACACTCTGGAGGTACTGAGGAATCAGGAATCCTTGCTATGATCCAGGACAACGTCTTTGGCAAGAGTATTTCGCCCCGAGGCATCAACGTGAGCGTTTCCTAACCGTGTCAGACTGATTGGTAGAGCAACAACACTCACCCCGCACAATATTGGAGTGGCCCCAGTAAATATGGTAGCATCATTCATGCTGGTGCGTACTTTTTGAACGAGCCTAAAAAGCTGAACACCGTTGATGCCTGTGACGATGTCTTTCAACCTTACGGAATTTCCATGGATCCGTGCTGGCCGTCAGTATGCTATCCGCGATCTATGAACGCACGCTGACAATGGCATTGCCGTGCGTGCATTCACGGCACATGATGTGCCTCCGCATGGAGTCGTCGTGTTGCTGCTAACAGATGTTGGGGACGAGCCGAGTGGATATACCCTCCTTGTAGGGTTTGGGACCAGTGCACGGATAAGAACGGGACTAGAATAGACGTTTAGTTCAACGAGAGGAGTTATCGATATCAGATGCAGATGTCGAATGACCTCAAAGATTACATACTTTTCTCCTGAGGGACGCCGTTGACAGATAACTAGGAACTCCTTGCCCTATTCCAGTTAGTGTGCTTTGCTTTGCTTAGCTTCCTTGCGACGACACGAATTGTTGTGATGGAGTAACATAAATTCTTGAATGGTAGATGAATGTTACCAGAAATCAAGATAACACACGGAACAGGAATCAGGCGTTAGTCGACCTGAAATCATTTCATGATAGTTTCAAAGACAGATGCCCCACGGCCTCCAATTGCCCCACATGCTGTACAACTCCGATGGGGTGAGCAAGGGGAACCCAACGACTGTGCCTCCCCACAGACTGAGGGCAGGGGACGTAATGACAGCGAAGAAAACCGAATGAGTCCAAATACGATTGACGACTTGGAACCCCCCCCCCCCCCTCACCACAGGTAGTGTCCCGAGAAATAGAGGAGCAGCCCATCCGATGTCCAAGTGAGGGGTCCCACCACCAAGGTCGTATGACACGACCACACACTCAACACGACAGGCCCTCCAAACACACCAGGGCAGCTGTGAGGATAGGTACCCTCAACATAAGGGGATTCCGGACAACTGGTTCGACGAGATCAGACAACAAATGGAATCACGTTAACCAAGTTTTAAGAGATAAGAAAATTGGTATTATGGCGGTCCAAGAAACACACCTCACAGACGCTCGTGTAAGCGACATCGAAAAACTCTTTGGCAGAAGAATGAAAATACACCACTCCCCAGACCCGGAAAACCCCACCGGAAAAGGAGGTGTCGCGATAGTTCTGAATAGGAACCTAATCAATGTGCAGAATTCTACAATGAAAGAAATAGTACCGGGAAGAGCAATGCTGGCTACTGTGAATTGGCATAGAAACGAAATGATAAATGTCCTGATTGTCCACGCACCCAATGTCACAGGGAGTAATGGCGATGAAAACAGGGACTTCTGGTCATCCCTAAATAGCTACTTCATATCGAATCCAAATGCCAGGGTTGATGTAATGGCAGGAGACTGTAATATGGTAGAGGAATCTCAAGACAGAACCCCAGCAAGAGACGACCCAGAGGAAGCTACGGAAGCTCTTGACCAACTAAAGCAAACCTTGCGCCTCAAAGACGCATGGAGGGATATGTTCCCTACTAAAAGAGCATTCACCTTTGTGCAGGACGCTACCTCGTCCATGTCCCGAATTTACCGGATATATATGATGGACCCCCTATCCATCTCAACCCGCGAATGGTCGATTACCCCGACTGGGATTCCGGGGACAGACCACTATCTCGTGACGGTGCAAATCGCGCATGCAGATGCTCCAATAATTGGCAGAGGGAGACGGACATTAAAAAACCACATAATACGTGATGGCCGGTTTCGGAAATATGCTATTGAGTCAGGAGCGGAAGCGATCCGTGAAATCAAGGGTACGTGCAATAGAAGAACAATGACCACCAATGCCCAGACAATCTATGAGAGGTGGAAATTGAATATGCTTGCCTTCGCAAAGGATAGAGACAAAACAATTGTCCCTAAATATATCTCAGAAAAGAAGGCTCTTGAACGGAAGCTGGAACATTGCCTGGATGATCCCGAACTTGATGATTTAAACAAGAGAAAGGCAACGAAGGAAACTAAGAAGATGTTAGAATCTCTGAAAAAAAAGTATCATATTGATACAAGGGAGAAGATTGCGATGAAAAATAGGCTGGAGGGGGAAACAATGTGCAAGTACTGGACTACCACCAACAAGCAAGCACGCCCGAGAGATATGATTTACGCACTGAGGAAAGAAAACCCCACTCCCAACAAGCCGGTTTACAAAAGCAACACAGTGAAGATGGCTGAAATGGCAGGGCGCTACCATGACAAGTTGCAATCCAAACGTAGGCATGTCTCCAATAGTGAAAAGGAGGATAAAACATTGAGAGTCCTTGAGAAGATAAGAACAAGTGTATCTGGGCGTCAGAAGGATGAACTGGAAAAAATAATAGACCCGAAGGAAGTACTCACAGCACTGAAGCTTTCGAACAACAGCTCCGTGCCAGGCCCAGACGGTATCCCATATGAGCTATGGAAATCCCTCAACAACCAGTGTATTAATGACTCCAAACATAACCAGACTGGGGGAACCCAGAAGACAATCTGCGATGTGATTGAATTATTAACCCTAGTTTACGAGGACATCCAGGAATTTGGTTTGGTTGAGAATTCCTCATTCACAGAAGGGTGGATGTGTCCTCTATACAAAAAGAATGAACGGACTAATATCACCAACTATAGACCTATCACATGCCTTAACACTGACTATAAAATCCTTACCAAAGCTCTATCCACCAGGCTATCCTTTGTGATTAAGGACCTAATACATTACAGCCAAGCTGGCTTCATCCCAGGAAGAAGGATAACGGATCAGACAAAACTCATAAGGATGATGATTCAGTATGCCGAGGCAGAAGAGCAGAATGGCCTCATAGTAGCACTCGATCAAGAAAAAGCATATGACAGGATAGAACACGGATATTTATGGAGGGTTCTAGATGCCTTCAACCTCCCCCATACCTTTATTAATACCATCAAGGCTCTATACCAAAATGCTGAAACAAGGATCATGATAAACGGAGTCTTGAGCTCCCCATGGAGAGTAACGAGGGGGGTGAGGCAAGGCGACCCCCTATCATGCCTGCTATTTGACTTGGCCATTGAACCACTAGCAGCCTCATTGTGAGAGTCAAACCTTCGAGGCTACAATATCCTGGGTCATGCAGAGAAACTGATAGCGAATCTTTTCGCAGATGATACAACAACCTTCCTGTCCAAGGATGATGACATTGACTACTTAAACCAAATCCTGGATGAATGGTATATAGCTTCAGGCACCAACTTCAACACTAACAAAATGGAAATCATCCCTATTGGCACAGTGGAATACAGGCAATGTGTCATAAGGGAAAGAAAAACGAGGCCTGATGGCCCCACAATCTCAAATAACATACACATAGCAGAGGATGGCACCTTAATACGCATTCTTGGCGCATGGTTTGGCAATGCAGCTGACTTGAATGCCCCATGGGCAAACGTCATAGAGAAAATTGATAAAAGTCTTGAAATCTGGGAGAAAAGCAACCCCACGATGGAAGGTAGACGTTTAATAGCGCAGATGGTAATAGCTGGGATGTCGCAGTACCTAACACAAGTTCAAGGGATGTCACCTCAAACAGAGAAACTGTTAGCAAGAAGGACCGTGAAATTCCTGTGGGCAGGAAAATCCTTGCTTGTGAACGAACAGACAGTATATGAACCCTTTGGAAATGGGGGGCAAGCACTGGTGGACATAAGAATGAGGAATAAGGCCATACAAGTTATGTGGTTGAAGTCTTACCTGAGCTTTGGCAATGACTGGCCACTGTGGGCCATAGTTGCAGACGCTCTCATGGCAGAAAACATGCTATGTTCAGAAGAAAATGTAGACAGTAGAGTCAAGGTAAATCCCTTCCTACAGATGTGGAAAACAAAGACGACGTGTGGAGACACATGTCCCGACATTGTTAACCTCTTCAGGACAGCTGCTGAATTCAATGTCAGGCCGGAAGGACTGGCCTTCAGCAGGAGCATAATGAGAAAAATGCCAATTTGGTACCACTTGGCAGCAGACCCTAAAATAAGAAGGATGAATCATGGCAGAACAGCGGACTGTCTGAAAGCCAAGCACAACATATATTTGGTAGGTGATGCAGAGAAATTCGCAGGAATAGTGAGGGATGCCAACCACAGGTTATCTGATAAGTGTGAATGTAGAACTTGTATGGAAATAGAGGCCACCACAGGGTGCCTGCAGCCCCACTCCTATATGACCAGATCCAAAGACTTGCTCGACACCCTCCCCAGCAAGTGGGACCCAAGAGCATTGCAACCGGATGACTGGCTGGAGGGAGCCACAATCTGAGAAGAAACAGAAGTTGACCCAAATGTATTCATATTTGACTCTTGACTTGCAACAGATGGTCCCCTAGCTGACATATATAGGATTTTCACAATGGGCCCAGTTAATAACACATTGTACTACGCAGAATTGCACAGTACCCAGAATGAGCCCCAGACAGCCGTGATTAAGAGCCGGAGGCAACCTAGAAAGACACCTGGAGAGGAGCAGATAGGGGCCGGGGTAATCTTTAAAGACAATGCGGACATGGATATAGGAAAGAAATAGAGTAGCATAGGACAGGAACAAGGGGGAGGCATCTTGCTAGCGGTCACCCTGGCCTCTATGAAATCAGGCATTCATACTCCTCTCACACTCAATATGAGGTCATACAGAGACCTTGCAGCACTAATGGAGAACAGGGAGGAATACGAAAACAAAGGTTTTATAGGCATCAAAAATGCTGGGATTCTAAGAATGGTGATAGGCAGGCTAAGAATGCACACTTCACCGGTATACTTCCAGGACCTTAAAGACCTGCCTGTCTCAGCAGAAGAAATAGCAGCAAGCACCTTGGCAAGAGACGCTCTCCAGAACGAGAGTGTGATGGTTCTACCCCCACTCCCCACAGAACGGGTGCTAAACTATCCAAAATGACCCAAGCAAGGGCATATAAAGCAATAAGGTTAAGTAAGCCCACCCTGGCAAGGACAAAGACAAGAAAGATGCTAGAGGAAGTTAAACACGCCATAAGGAGAGCGAATAAAAGGATGCCAATAGACGCGCAGGTGTGGATGAGCCTTAGAGACAGGGACCTGTCGAGATCGTTGAGAGTGTTTATCTGGAAATGCATGCATGATGCATACAAGGTTGAGTTGTACTGGGACAGAGCAACCATGACCTCGGAGCTACATAGTAGACACATATGTACCCACAATGGCAAAGTGGACTCCCTGAGTCACATTATCACAGAATGTGCATGCATAGGCCAAGACCTGGTGTGGAATAGTGTAAGCGATATCTGGAAGAAGAGGACAGGGACCGTGCTCCCCAAGCCCAAGCTAGCGACTATCCTGGGAGGCCTAGTCATTAAAATAAGGGATGGCGATGGATACTGCTCACAAGGCCTCACACAATTACACAAATTACTACTCCTAGAGGCCACGCACTTTATCTGGGCCTTGCGCTGCGAGAGGGTAATAAGCAGAGACAGCAACCCACACTCAATGGTAGAAGTCATCAACAGATGGAATGAAATGCTACTAAACAGAGCAAACCTGGACGTCAAACTGACGAACCGAACCTTAGGAAAGAAATCCATCCCTCAAACTCTGGTGGAAGAAACATGGGAAGAAACAGGCATAATAGACCTCTCCGTCCTCACAGATGACCCACGGACTAATCACAGCGGGGTTTTAGTGGGTAGTAGGCCCAATTCAAGAAATGGAATAGGTTGAACAGGGCCTCTTGACCGGTAACCACCATGTGGTACCTTTAAAACTCAGACGAAACAAACAGGAAGCGAAAGCTGACCTGGGCCTCCCCAACGGGAGCCACACCGAAAGGTGTAGAGATACCGAAAGGTACAGAACACCGAAAGGTGTTGTCAATGCCCCCCCATAAAAACTATGTAGACACTCAACGAGTGAAGCTACGAGGACAACGTCCCAGCAGATGTGCCACGTCACGTCACAGGACAGCAGATATACGGTCCCCCATGAACGCGTTCACACATCTCCACCCAAACCAAGGAGTACACCCGCCTCACCAGAAAAAAGTGACTATAAAATACCTATCCTATGAACAATCTACGTTCTGCTACTACGGACAATGGAAGACACTAACTAGACAGTAAGATTTATGGAACCACACTGGACAATATCGCACTCAGGGGCACAGAGATAAAAAAATAAAGAGAAAAAATTTTTTGCCTAATTACCGATAACGGGATAGAGAAAATTTATCAACCCACACAAACCCAGAAACTTGATAAGAGCGCCCAAGCGTTGTGGACTGACCCCCCTACGCTCAAATCGCCTACAGGATGTACCAAGATAATATGATCAACGAAATCACTCAGCCAAACGACACCCCAAGGTCTACGACACAGGATCTTATTAACGGTGACAGTGGTAATAACTCGGGCCAATCTGGAGAGGACTTTCCACCTCTACCAGATGCTTCCACTGACGGGGCACCCCGTCCCGCAAGGGTTAGACTGGTCTTCGAAAGAGGCAACACCAAGGGGCCCAAGCAGCAGAAGCATACGCAACCGCCAAGCCCCATGAAAGACAGGTCGCCAAAGAGGCACACTTCTGAGGCGGACCCACCCATAATTTCCCCAGACCGCCTCAGTAGCCAGCCGGAAGAGCATGGCACCATCCCTCCGTCCTTCCTAAGGTCCCAAGGCGGCAATGCGGTGACAGGACAACCCGATGAAATAGCCACGCCCACTACCCCTCTGAGCTCCCAGCACAGAAATGACAGTAGAGTTTTGGCACTAGACGACATGAGCGGCACCCCGAAGGCCAACAGTGCCTACATGACAAGGGATCCCATGGAGGTCGACAAAGATTTCAGGGACCAGAGCGCAACCACGGTGGCAGATGACGAATGGGACGAGATCCTCAATGCCCTCCCCAAATCTGCAGGCCCTGCAGGCCGCAGCCCCTCCTTCCGCTTTACTACTCCACTTCTGAGCCCCTCTGCCGTGAGGCCCACCCCTGTGACTACGTCCCACGTGAAACAAACCTCAGAACCCAGGAACTCCCTCCTGCGCACGACCTGCTATAACAGTAAGACATTGGGAGAAGGGATTCTCATAGATTCGAAGGCTGAAGAAAATATCATAACTAACTCGGCCGGCCTCGAGAGAACTGCGACCCCAAACGGCGGATGGCCGAAAATCCACCTGGACTCCAACCCCTTCGATAACGTCGCCCCTGCACAAGTCGCCGCGTGGAAAAAAGTCAGCACCGGCAAACTCTGGGCGAGGATCTTCAGAGGCAAGTATGAACAGAATAGCCTAAACACAGTAGACAAAACAAGGGCTATAATAAAAGGCCTAGTTCAGGTGGACAACGACGTGGAGCTGGGGGTGTCCTTTCCGCAACGAGACAGAGCTATCGACTTTGATAGGTTCCCCACCCCTTACCACATGCTAGTTTTGGGCCTCACGCAGGCCCAGGCAGATCACCTAGCTAACCTAGAAGTTGTCTCGACTAAAGACATCACAGTCATCTTCAAACCATTTAAGGATCAGCGCCCCTCGTTCGTTCTCACTATTTATGGCCTTACTTATAACAACTCTACCGACGCTCACGAAGCGGTTACCAATCTAGTAAAGGGGTGCATCCGAGACTCAGAGACAATCAGGAAGCATATAGCGGATTGTGCCCCGAAACTCAAAGAAAGAATCACAAACGATATCTGCAATAGCATCAACGTAAAATTCATGAACGTGAAGAGAAGCAACTCTTCCGGAGGAGATTTCAGGGGATGGAACGTCTACCTCCACCACTCGTACTTATCCGATGAGGATCATGTCAAGCTTATCCAACTCATGAGACAATGTACCTTTATGTCTGCGACGTCTGGCTACGGCACCCCTCTCAGAGGCAAAGACACACTCCTCTGTGTAAATTGCAAATCAATCGACCACGACATGCTCAATTGCCCATTTCCCGACCTCCCAGGATGGTTAGGTTATAAGCCACAGGCAACTCCGCAAAACCAGGCATCCACGAGGGCATATGGTGATGGTGGAGAAACTAACTACGAAGGCTATATGACGTACAGAGGTAGAGGCAGGGGTTGGGGAGGTCGGGGTGGCAGACCGTATGGCCGCTGTGGCTTCAGGGGCCAATGGATGTAGTCCCACCACCCCAATGGTATCTGATGTATTCAGTCGTACTGTGTAGAAACCGCAAATATTACCCCCATCTTGTCAAAGACTAGAATGAGGAATGATGTACGCCAACCAACTGGCATATCAGAAAAGTGCGCGCTACCACAAACACTAAGTGGGTTATCACTGTTTGTGGATGTTCCCTCAGGGCAACCGGCTGAAATATACTGACCACACGTAGTACAGGTAGGTCGTGAACCCATGTCGTAAGACAAATAACGGCAGTCTATAAAAATTAGAGGAAGGTGCCGTGCAGCAGTCCTGCTTAAGCTTAGAAATCCAAGGTTACTGTCCCCACTAGGTTTCTGGGAGCTTCGATGCAACGTCCCCCCTGAATACTTGGGAAATGTATTCACCCCGAGCTAGCATGGTTGGCTACTTGGTAAGTCTTATCAACCACACCCAATATAAATGCCACCCCCACTGGTTTATTAATATCTGACAACGGCTTAAGCCTCCCCGAACCCGGAAGGCCAAGTGAGCCCGCCACCGCTCTGGCCCGTCTCGCCGGGAACAAGGAGTACGGAGATGGATCCCCTGATGTAGTCAACTCCCTACAATTTACAACAGACGTGTACCGTCCTACGTATACCGGCATAGAAGCCCCTGACCAACCCCAACGAGATGCCCCACGGTTTCAAATTGCCCTGTATGCTGTACAACCCCAATGGGGCAAGCAAGGGGAACCCAATGGCTGCGCCTCCCCACAGACCGAAGGCAGGGGACATAATGACAGAGAAGAAAACCGAATGATTCCAAATACGATTGACGGCCTGGAACCCCCCCCCCTCAACACGAGTGATGCCACAAGAAATAGCGGAGCAGCCCAACTGAAGTCCAAGTCAGGGATCCAGCCACCAAGGCTGTACGACACTACCACACACACAACATGACAGGCCATCCAAACACACCAGGGCAGCTGTGAGGATAGGCACACTCAATATCAGGGGATTCTGGATAACTGGTTCGACTAGATCAGACAACAAATGGAATCACGTCAACCAAGTAATAAGAGATAAGAAAATTGGTATTATGGTGGTCCAAGAAACACACCTCACAGATGCTCGTGTAAGCGACATCGAAAAGCTTTTTGGCAGAAGAATGAAAATACACCACTCCCCAGACCCAGAGAACCCCACTGGAAAAGGAGGTGTCGCAATAGTCCTAAATAGGAACCTAATCAATGTGCAGAATTCCACAATGAAAGAAATAGTACCGGGAAGAGCAATGCTGGCTACCGTGAATTGGCATAGAAATGAAACAATAAACATCCTGACTATTTATGCACCCAACGTCACAGGAAGTAATGGCAATGAAAACAGGGACTTCTGGTCATCCCTAAATAGCTACTTCATATCGAATCCAAATACCAGGGTCGACGTAATGGCAGGGGACTGTAATATGGTAGAGGAATCTCGAGACAGAACCCCAGCAAGAGATGACCCAGAGGAAGCTACGGAAGCTCTTGACCAACTAAAGCAGACCTTGCGCCTCAGAGATGCGTGGAGGGACACGTTCCCTACTAAAAGAGAATTCACCTTTGTGCAGGATGCTACCTCGTCCATGTCCCGAATTGACAGGATATATATGACAGACCCCCTATCCATCTCAGCCCGTGAATGGTCAATTGCCCCAACTGGGATTCTGGGGACGGACCACTATCTCATGACGGTGCAAATCGTGCACGCAGATGCTCCAGTAATTGGTAGAGGGAGATGGACGTTAAAAAACCACATAATACGTGATGGCAGGTTCAGGAAATATGCTATTGAGTCAGGAGCAGAAGCGATCCGTGTAATCAAGGATACGTGCAGTAGAAGAACAACGACCACCAATGCCCAGACAATCTATGAGAGGTGGAAATCAAATATGATTGCCTTCGCAAAGAATAGAGACAAAACAATTGTCCCTAAATATATCTCAGAAAAGAAGACTCTTGAACAGAGGCTGGAACAATGCCTGGGAGACCCCGAGCTCGATGATTTAAACAAGAGGAAGGCAACGAAGGAAACTAAGAAGATGTTAGAATCTCTGGAAAGAAAGTATCATATTAATACGAGGGAGAGAATTGCAATGAAGAATAGGCTGGAGGGGGAAACAATGTGCAAATACTGGACTACCACCAACAAGCAAGCACGCCCTAGAGATATGATTTACGCGCTGAGGAAAGAAAACCCCATGCCCAACGAGCCGATCTACGAAAGCAACACAGTGAAGATGGCTGAAATGGCAGGGCGCTACCATGACAAGTTGCAATCCAAACGTAGGCATGTCTCTGATAGTGAAAAAGAGGATAAAACATTGAGAGTCCTTGGGAATATAAGAACATGTGCATCCAGGCGACAGAAGGATGAACTGGGAAAAATAATAGACCCTAAAGAAGTACTCACAGCGCTGAAGCTCTCAAACAACAGCTCCGCACTAGGCCCAGATGGTATACCATATGAGCTATGGAAATCCCTCAACAACCAGTGCATTAACGACTCCAAACATAACCAGATGGGGGGAACCCAGAAGACAATCTGCGATGTGATTGAATTACTAACCCTAGTTTACGAGGACATCCAGAAATATGGATTGATTGAAAATTCCTCCTTTGCAGAAGGTTGGATGTGTCCCCTATACAAAAAGAATGAGCGTACAAATATCGCTAACTATAGGCCTATAACATGCCTTAACACCGACTATAAAATCTTTACCAAAGCACTGTCCACCCGGCTATCCTTTGTGATTAAGGACTTAATACATTACAGCCAAGCTGGCTTCATCCCAGGAAGAAGGATAACGGATCAGACAAAACTCATAAGGATGATGATTCAGTATGCCGAGGCAGAAGAGCAGAATGGCCTCATAATAGCACTCGATCAAGAAAAAGCGTATGACAGGATAGAACATGGATATTTATGGAGGGTTCTAGATGCTTTCAACCTCCCCCATACCTTTACTAATACCATCAAGGCTCTATACCAAAATGCGGAAACAAGGATCATGATAAACGGAGTCTTGAGCCCCCCATGGAGAGTAACGAGGGGGGTGAGGCAAGGCGACCCCCTATCGTGCCTGCTATTTGACTTGGCCATTGAACCGCTAGCAGCTTCATTGCGAGAGTCCAACCTTTGAGGCTACAATATCCCAGGTCATGCAGAAAAACTGATAGCGAATCTTTTTGCAGACGATACAACAACCTTCCTGTCCAAGGATGACGACATTGACTACTTAAACTCAATCCTGGATGAATGGTGTATAGCTTCAGGCGCCAACTTCAACACCGACAAAACAGAAATTATACCTATCGGCACAGTGGAATACAGGAAACGTGTCATAAGTGAAAGAAAAACGAGGCCTAATAGCCCCACTATTCCGAATAACGTACACATAGCGGAGGAAGGCACCCTAATACGCATTCTTGGCGCATGGTTTGGCAATGCAGCCGACTTGAATGCCCCGTGGACAAACGTCATAGAAAAAATCGATAAGAGTCTAGAAAACTGGGAGAAAAGCAACCCCACGATGGAAGGTAGACGTCTAATAGCGCAGATTGTAATAGCTGGGATGTCGCAGTACCTAACACAAGTTCAAGGGATGTCACCTCAAACGGAGAAACTGTTAGCAAGAAGGACTGTGAAATTCCTGTGGGCAGGAAAGTCCTCGCTTGTGAACGAACAGACTGTATATGAACCATTTGGGAATGGGGGGTGAGCACTGGTGGACATAAGAACAAGGAATAAGGCCATACAAGTTATGTGGTTGAAGTCTTACCTGAGCTTTGGCAATGACCGGCCACTGTGGTCCATAGTTGCGGACGCCCTCATGGCAGGAAACATGCCATGTTCAGAAGAAAATGTAGACAGTAGAGTCAAGGTAAATCCCTTCCTACAGACGTGGAGGACAAAGATGTCAACGCGTGGAGACACATGTCCTGACATTGTTAACCTTTTCAGGACAGCAACTGAATTCAATGTCAGGCCAGAAGGACTGGCCTTTAGCAGAAGCATAATGAGACAAATGCCAATGTGGTACCACTTGGCAGCAGACCCTAAAATAAGAAGGATAAATCACAGCAGAACAGCGGACAACATATATTTGGTAGGTGACGCAGAGAAATTCGCAGGAATAGTGAGGGATGCCAACCATAGGTTATCTGATGAGTGTGAATGTAGAACTTGTATGGAAATAGAGGCCACTACAGGGTGCCTGCAGCCCCACTCCTGCATGACCAGATCAAAAGACTTGCTAGACACCCTCCCCAGCAAGTGGGACCTGAGAGCGTTGCAACCAGACGACCAGTGGGAGGGCGCCGCAAACCAAGGTGAAACAGAAGTTGACCCAAATGCATTCCTATTTGACTCTCGGCTCGCAACCGATGGTCCCCTAGCCGACATATTTAGGATCTTCACAACGGGCACAGTTAATAACACAGTGTACTGCGCAGGATCGCGCAACACCCAGAATGAGCCCTGGACAGCCGTGGTTAAGAGCAAGAGGCAACCTGGGGAGGAGCAGATAGGGGCCGGGGTAATCTTTAAAGACAATACGGACCTGAATATAGGAAAGAAATGGAGTAACATAGGACAGGAACAGGGGGGAGGCATTCTGCTAGCGGTCATCCTGGCTTCCATGACATCAGGCATTCATACCCCTCTCACACTCAATATGAGGTCATACAGGGACCTCACAGCACTAATGGAGAACAGGGAGGAATACGAAAACAAAGGTTTTATAGGCATCAAAAATGCCGGGATTCTAAGAACGGCGATAGGCAGGCTGAGAATGCACACTTCACCGGTATACTTCCAGGATCTTAAAGACCTGCCGGTCTCAGTGGAAGAAATAGCAGCGAGCGCCCTGGCAAGGGACGCCCTCCAAAACGAGAATGTGATGGTTCTACCCCCACTCCCTGCAGAACTTCACTTGACGGGTGCTAAATTATCCAAAATGACCCAAGCAAGGGCGTATAGAGCAATAAGGTTGAGCAAGCCCACCTCGGCAAGAACAAAAACAAAAAAGATGTTAGAGGAAGTTAAACACGCAATAAGGAGAGCAAATAGAAGGATGCCAATAGACGTGCAGGTGTGGATGAGTCTTAGAGACAGGGACATGTCAAAACCGTTGAGAGTATTTATCTGGAAATGCATGCATGATGCATACAAGGTCGGGTCGTACTGGGACAGAGCAACCATGACCCCGGAGCTACGCAGGAGACACATATGCACCCACGATGGCGAAGTGGACTCCTTGAGTCACATTATCACAGAATGTGCATGCGTAGGCCAAGACCTGGTGTGGAATAGCATAAGCGACATCTGGAAAAAGAGGACAGGGACCGTGCTCCCCAAGCCCAAGCTAGGGACTATCCTGGGAGGCCTAGTCATTAAAATAAGGGATGGTGACGGATACTACTCACAAGGCCTCACACGATTACACAAACTACTACTCATAGAGGCCGTGCACTTTATCTGGGCTTTGTGCTGCGAGAGAGTAATAAGCAGAGATGGCATCCCACATTCAACGGTAGAAGTCATAAATAGATGGAATGAAACGCTACTAAGCAGAGCAAACCTGGACATCAAACTGACGAACCGAGCCTTAGGGAAAAAATCCATCCCTCAAAATCTGGTGGAAGAAACATGGGAAGAAACAGGCGTGGTAGACCTGTCCGTCCTTACAGATGACCCACGGACTGATCATAGCGGGGTTTTAGTGGGTAGTAGGCCCAATTCAAGAAATGGAATAGGATAAACTTTCATGGGCTGTGAGTCCCACACACGTGCGTAAAAGCATTTCCTCGCAGAGAAATATCTAACTGCCCAAGCCATTGGAACCCGGTTTAAGTTCCGGGTGAGCAGCCAAGCGGGCACGGGAGTCTCGCCATGGGCGTCGGCTCCCCTGCTATTGAAACGCTACTCCAAAAAAAAAAAAAAAAAAAAAAAA
>QFEW01005887.1:0-13676 GCA_003316525.1 Termitomyces eurrhizus | reverse complement strand
GGCTTGCCTACCAAATTGCGGTAGAGTGGCAAGATACCCCCCTGTCAATGCCGGTGAATATATTGTAGGACGATTAGCAGTAACGTATTCATAAATGTAATACATGACGATGAGGCTTGAAGCCGTGCAGTCATTCGTCGGAGGTCACCTTCATTATCAAAAATGAAATCTTTCTTCTGGGCAGCAGTCCACTTGCTGATGTTTTCCAGCTTAGATCCCTAAGTGGACCCCTCAAACCCAGAACAAGATGTGCCTTGTAGTCTTTCCAAACCAAGTTATCTTCATTGGCGTTTCCAGCCCTCGGCATACCAAGCTTTCGGTTCCTCTCGCAATATCGTCTCGGACCGCCGCCTGGCTCTCTGTGCATCGAGCCCAGCAGCCCGACCGATTCACATTTTCTCGCAGGCGCGAGATCTTCAGGGGTCTTATCCACCACGATTCTCTGGCAGTATGGTCCGCAGGAAGCAGAACAAGATTATCCCTTCATCGCATCTGTCCACTCAACCATATTCTTCAAGGAAGTTTCGAGAGGTCGAGAGGTTAAAACTTGTTTGAATTGAGCCTGCCTAGAGCTTCCAAACCGCGAAGTGTGGCTACAAACCAACGCTCCATATACTTGATCTGTCTCCTTGATTCCTTTTCGCACTGCATGTTTCAAGTGCACAATCATCATTGGACACATCACTGACTTGGATTAGCCATACTTTCAAGGTTCAACAAGGCGAGGGCCGCCGGGAGGTCATACACATTTTCATATTTTTATTTTTAACGTGAGTTACGCTTGTCTTGGCCTTGTCGATAAGATTCAAGCATTAAACGCGCATAGTCCTATAAATCGTCGCGAAAAGGTCCGGTGGAAAAAAGGCCCTGAAAAAAGAAACTGAAAGCAAGCACCCATTGTAGATGTACATACATCTGTTGATCAGTATTTCTGTTGAACGCCTTTTTCGAAATGAAGGTTCCTCCTGGTCTACGAATATGTCTTCGCCCGCAGTGGACACGAACATGTCGTGGCTTAGAAATGTGAATGTGAAGCCGGGTCTTTGTTGACCAGTAACCTGAAAAAGTCAACCACGAGCACACTCACGCTTACAAACATTGAAGGAACAAACGCTAGGATTGAAGGATAAAAAGGAAAAAGGCACGTTCATCAAATACTCTTTTTTAAGCCCAACTCTATACGCGGAGATGTAATTTATTCTTGACGGAGGACCGGAGCAAACAATTGTGAATCATGGATGGGCGTAAGTAATGGAAAGAAATGGATAAATATGATAGGTGATTAAATTGGAAAGCAAGTATGTATGTCGAGATTGGATGTAATGTTCACTAGCCGTGATCTAGCTGAAGAAATGATGCAACATGACGAAGATAACACCGAAAGTATCGGCAAATATCCTTACTTCTTCCTAAACAATCCAAGTGTGTGCTGGCCGCCACAAGAAACCGATACCGCCGACCACGAGCCCCCTTCTTTGCGCACGACAATCTGAGGAGTCTTGACTTCTTCATCCGGAACACCCAATTCGCCCTGAATGCCTTGACCCCAGCAGTACAAAGCACCGGCTTTGGTGACTGCCATGTTATTATGAGAGCCAGAGGACACTTGGACGACTGGGTCCTCCATGTCAGGAAAGGTGACTAATGTAGGCTCAGGAATAAATTCCGAATCCGTGCGATTTTCAAATGCTGGGTCATCATCGGCTAATCCAAGCTGTCCCGCATTGGAACGACCGCAGGCATAGACCTTGCCACTGGCTGTAAGGAATAGCGTGTGATGATCTCCTCCAACGATCTGTTCCACTGTGTCACCGTCAAGTTCTTCTTTGCTCAACCGCTTGACTTTCTGAGGGAGTTGGACGACAGCATCATCCGTAGATTCATATCCCGTTCCAATCTGTCCCATGCTATTCAGTCCCCATCCCCATACATCTCCTTTGTCATCGACAGCAAAAGAGTGCCATGAGCCGGCGCCAATCCTTACTGCTTTACGACCGCGATTACCAAGCGTAATTTTTTCTGGGACGGTTCCATGTATTTTTCGACGTTCGAGGACCTTGCGTCCTAATTGAGCTTGCTCTCCAGCTCCCCAGGTGAGCACACTACCGTGAGTGGTCAGGACAAGAAGGTGGTTCGTTCCTGCAGCGATGCCAGAAACTTTTTCAACGTCTCCTGGTTTATGTGAGAGTTCCAAAATCGGTGTGGGATGGAACTGATGTTTTAATCCGCTCGAGAATCCAAGAGACCCTTCGTTTGCCTAGTAAGATGTTAACAAGTGGAAAAGCAAGCGAAAGTGGTATTGAAGCCTACTCGGAAAGAACCCCATACTCTGAGATCACCATGTATACTAAGAGCAGCACAAATGCTGTCGCCGGTCGCAACCTGAACAGCACGAAAATTTTCGTCAACCAGTGAGGTCAAAGGGTGCGGAACACTTGTAAGTTCATCAACATCCAGGAAAGAACCGGGATTTTGTGGATCTGGAACATCTTGTGTGATACGTCCCAATGCTGCATCATCATTAGTTCCGCATGTCCAAACCTACAAAATACAATAAACAATTCAATCAGAGCCTCAGCCAAGAAGGGGGAAAGACACGCACAGTCCCTTTTTCGTCGATGAATACCGTGTGCAAGCCACCAGCCGCGATCGACTCTAGTCCTGCTCCGACTTCTCCAAAAGTACCATTTTGCATCTGGTTTTCAGCCCATACATTTCGCTTGGGCTTGTCATGCTGGTCTAGGTCATCTGGTCCCATACCAAACTGACCAAAGTTCCCAGCACCCCAAACGAAGAGCTGGAGGCCAGGTCGCTTGACCTCCGGCGGTACAGGCAGCGGATTGAAGTATGGCCGTTGCTGGGGTACTGGTGCTTCCTTGATCGGTGCGAGCTTGACACTAGGCTTTTTGTTCAAAGGTTGAGCGGCCCTATTAGACTTTGGTTTACGCGAAGATCGCGGGGCCTGTGCGGGAGGATCATTTTCAGGTTTTTGGGCTGTAGTAGTGCGAGAGCGTTTAGAAACGGGCGAGGGAGCGCGTTCCTGAGAGGCTGCTCTTTTCTTGGATGCATTACTTCTATTGGATCGGTTGGATGCCGTTTTTCTTAGCGGTGTAGGCTCTGGTTTGGAAGCTGGTTTGACCGAGGCTGCTCGCGCGGAGCGACGGAGGGTCATTTCACCAATCAAAGAATGCGACAAGCTACCGGTGGTCGTCAGAGGCACAGCGAGTATGAGCGAAACGCTGTGTTGGTGGTAGGAACGAAAGGGTAGAAGGACCCAAAGCCAGGCACCGAGCGCCGGTTAAACAGTCGAGGCATCACGTGACAATCGCGTTGTGGGTCTTTGTTGACGCGCCGAGTTACTACTGCTATCTTATTATACCGCGGATACCACACTCAGAAACCTGTGTAAACTGACACTACCGTTTGTGGATTCAACCAACTTCACTGAGAGCTTTACGCTCTGTATCGGCACCCTTTCTTCAATGGTTTGACATTCAACCACCCAAATATTCAACCTATCACAATTCAATTTAGTGCTCTGATTTGCTTTAGTGTCCATTCCCTATTATATTTATTGATGTTATTGCTATTTTATCAGAATGAATCTTATGATGAACGAGGAGAGATGAAGAGGTCCACTCTTTACAGGAATACTTTTTTCAAAATGAAACTTTTCAAGAGAAAATCAGGCATCGGTCTGAATAAAAAATCGTAATTCGAAGATCACTTAACTCTAGCCAGCTCTGATATAGACATATGTGTATCATATTCCGCACATTGCAATACACAAGCTGGAGTAGAGGCTGAAGAAATAACCCAAGATGATTCTCCTGATGCTGAGGCCAGTCAATCGTCTTTGATGCATGAGGCCTGTAATCTATAATTCCAAAGATTTCAGAGAAGGGTCAGAAAAGAAATCAAGCATGCCTCCAGTGTGTATGGCTGATGGGTCAACAAGAGAGAAGCGTTGAAAATGCTTCTCGCGAGTGTCTAACGGGATGATTATGAACGCACACCAGATCTTCCTGATCCAGGATTTTTCGTGACCAGTCTATGTTTAAACCATAGACTCGAGACCATAGAGGAGACTTGAACTTATCAACGTGGCTGTGCAAATCGACTGTCAGTGTGTTATTCAATAACTCCTTATCTACTTACTCAGGAACGAATCCTGATTAAGTAAGGCACCGTGAATCCAGAATTCTGGCAAAGCTGAAATTCTCAGATAGAAAATGAAATCTGTATCTACCTATGTGCAAGTAGCTTCTAAACTGCTGTTAGCCCGAAGAAGTATCTAATCTAGAAGGCTACCACCAAAGCTCAAGCTCTAGGACGCGATCGAAGGATAGCCTTATGGGGAAGTACGCGTCATTACGTCATGCTTAAGACGGCGACTATGTATTCGCAAAAAAACCTGTTATTTTCACTCTATCATCTTTCCCCTCCACCTGTCCATATGCCCACTCCTCCCCTTGACCCAGAAAGTATAACAGAGCTTGATAGCTACCTCAAGCCTGACGTTCCCAACATTGTCAGTCGGTACAACGTCTTCTGCCGATGGAAGGACACGATTGAAGAGCATGAAGGTGGCTATGACAAGTTTACCAAGGGGTATGATAGGTATGGCTTCAATGTCTCCAAGCGTGGTGAGGTGGTGTATAGAGAATGGGCTCCCAATGCAATTGAGGCCAACTTGATTGGTGACTTCAGTGCGTATCGATGGCCACTGGCTTTGCAGAAGTCGAAAGTAACCTAAAATCTACCAGACGAATGGAATAGAACCTCTCACCCCATGAGGAAGGATGAATTTGGTGTCTGGGAGATCACCGTACCACCCCTTTCACCTGGTGTCTGTGCCATTCCTCACGATTCTAAGATCAAGGTTTAAAAAGATGTCTTCGTGGTCGCCTCGTTCGTATATTGACATTGCTCTAGATCTCCATGATCATCCCACCTGGCAAACGTATTGAGCGTCTGCCAACTTGGATCAGACGCGTTACCCAAGATCTGGACGTTTCTCCAGTCTACGATGCTCGTTTCTGGAATCCTTCCGAATCGGAGATATACAAATTCAAGCATTCTCGTCCGCCGAAGCCAACCAATGTTAGAATTTATGAGGCACATGTCGGCATTTCTACCGCCGAAGACAGAGTTGGCACCTACAAAGAGTTTACTCGCAACGTCCTCCCTCGCATTAAGGATCTAGGCTATAATGTCATTCAACTAATGGCGATCATGGAGCATGCATATTATGCATGTCAGTGCTGCCTTCTGTCTGTATCGCGTTCTTGCTCACCCGTCGATTAACTGCAGCGTTTGGTTATCAAGTAACGAGCTTTTTCGCTGCTAGTTCTCGTTATGGAAATCCCGAAGATCTCAAGGAGCTTATCGACACAGCGCATGGAATGGGTTTGACCGTGCTTCTTGACATTGTTCACTCCCATGCTTGCAAAAATGTCTTGGATGGTCTAAACGAGTTCGACGGTACGGACCATTTGTACTTTCACGAGGGAGGCAAAGGACGCCATGACCTATGGGACAGCCGTCTTTTCAATTATAGTCAACATGAAGTCCTTCGTTTTCTCATGAGCAACCTGAGGTTCTATATGGAGGAGTTCCAGTTCGATGGCTTCCGCTTCGACGGTGTGACAAGTATGATGTACAAACATCACGGCATTGGGACTGGCTTCTCTGGAGGTTATCATGAATACTTTGGAGAGGCTGCTGATACAGAGGCTATTGTATACCTCATGCTCGTGGGCGAATATTGCCAACTTTTCTGACTTCATTCTGACCTCTGTGTAAGGCCAACGATGCAATTCACAATCTATATCCCAATGCTATTACGATTGCCGAGGATGTATCTGGAATGCCTCTCCTCAGTAGACCTGTGGAGAAGGGAGGCGTAGGATTTGACTATCGGTTGTCAATGGCCATTCCGGATATGTGGATCAAGATCCTCAAACACAAGTCTGATGATGAGTGGGACCTTGGAAACATTGTCCATACTTTAACCAACAGACGTTATGGGGAGAAAAGCATCGCTTACTGTGAAAGTCATGATCAAGCGCTGGTTGGTGACAAGACGATAGCGTTCTGGCTTATGGATAAAGAGATGTGTATGTTGAACTTGTTCTTTGAAGTCTTGATTTGACATACTTCTCTCTTAAAGACACAAATATGTCTGATTTAACCGACATGACTCCTGTCATTGCACGAGGGTTAGCTCTTCATAAGATGATCCGGTAAGTCCTTAAAACTGCTTAGTATTGTTTTTTGATGACACTACTTCAGTCTGTTGACCCAGTCATTGGGTGGCGAAGGCTACTTGAACTTCGAGGGAAACGAATTCGGTCACCCGGAGGTGTGCACGCTCGTTGTCTTTCATTGATTGTGCGATTGACCATACCTCAGTGGCTCGACTTCCCTCGCGAAGGAAACAACAACTCGTTCCATTATGCTAGACGCCAATGGAACGTTGTCGATGACCCTCTTCTTCGCTATAAGTACCTCAATAATTTTGACAAGGCGATGAATCACCTGGCAGATCGATATGGATACCTTGACTCGCCACAGGTATTTGTTTCTAATTTGAATATGGTCCACAATTGTAACTTGACTTTCAGGCTTACGTCTCTCTCAAACACGAGATCGACAAGATAATTGTCTATGAACGCGCTGGGCTTTTGTTCATCTTCAACTTCCACCCAAAGCAGAGCTACACAGATTATAGGGTTGGCGTCGATGAACCTGGCGAATACCGCATCGTGTTAAATAGCGACGAGCCAAACTTTGGAGGATTCTCGAACATCAAAGCTAATGGAAAGTTCTTCACAACGCCGATGAAGTGGAATGGACGAAAGAACTGGCTTCAGGTATGTAGACGTTGTCTTCTTTACAACCGCGGAAATCTTAATGTGAAGCAGGTGTATGTTCCTTCGAGGACCTGCATAGTGCTTGCAAAATGAACTTTCTTTCTGTTTGTTAAATGTTAACGTCCTATACCTTTACCTCATGCAAACGGATATTCGAACATTCTTAGTATTGACATGTTACGAAAGTTGGGTTAATTTCAGCTGAAAATTTTGTCTGAAATAAAGCTTCAGTGATCAAAAGAAAGAACAAAAGCACCTGCTCGCTTAGTGGTGACACATGCTAGGATGGATGCTTCTTCGTTGATCGAGGACGTCCGATACAACTTAAGGGCTAAAAGTGAGCTGGCTAGATGCCTGGTGACAAACAATTATCCTAGAACATGTACAATATTTTTCTATCTTCTATTTTACATTTGTCTTATTATTCAAATCTTTTCAAAGCTTCAGAGCAGGCTACGGAGCACCTCCACAATCCGATCACCAAGTTCCCTAGTCCCAACACTTCCGCCGAGATCAGTAGTTCTCAGACCAAGTCCACCAAGCTCTTGTGAATCCAAAACCTTCCTCACAGCAGTTTCGATTGCGGTCGCCGGTTTATCGAGGCCGAGTGAGTATCGGAGGAGCATCGCCGCGCTGAGAATTGTACCAATGGGATTCGCGATACCCTTGCCAGCGATATCAGGTGCAGAGCCGTGAATAGGCTCGTACAAACCAAGAGTGGGCTTGAAGTCATCCGAGGGGGTAGAAGGTGCACCTGCGAGAGATGCGGAGGGGAGGAGCCCAAGAGAGCCAGGTATAACACTGCTTTGGTCCGAGAGACTATGTCAAAGCATTAGCGTTAGAACGCAAATGTGACATTAAACGCTAAGCTCACATATCGCCGAACAGGTTCTCAGTAAGGACGACACCGTTAAGCTTGCGAGGCGCGGCTGTGATGAGCATCGCAGCTGAATCAACAAGTTGATGATGGAGTTTGATTTGAGGATACTCCTTGGACAACACTTCTGTGACAGTTTTTCGCCACAGCCGCGAGCTCGCGAGGACATTTGCCTTATCGACTGAGTGAATCTCGAGAGGTGGGTTCGCAGTCATAGCAATCTGTGCCGCGACGCGTGTGATACGTTCAACCTCTGCAACGCTATATATCGTCGTGTCCCATGCTGTGTCAACATCTGGAGCGACACCTTGCTCCTTACGTGTGCCAAAGTATGCACCACCAATCAGCTCACGGACAACGATGATGTCTACACCTTTCGCGACTCCGGGGCGCAGAGGAGAGTAGTCTAAGAGGGAGTCTGAGGCGAGGTTTGCGGGCCGAATGTTGGCGTAGAGGCCGAGTGCCTTGCGAAGCGCGAGGAGACCAGGTTCAGGCCGAACTTTGGCGTCAACGCCCCATTTTGGACCACCGATAGCACCTGCAATGTGCAATGAGTCAGTTCACCACAAGTCTGATAAAATGGTGAGTCATACCCATGAGGATTGCATCGGCTTCCTTACACGCCTTCAAAGTAGAGGGCGGTAGTGGTTCGCCAGTAGCATCGATTGCGCACCCTCCAAAGAGATGGGGCACAAGGTGGAGTTTAAAATCTGACGATGCCTCGGACACTACTTCGAGAACACGCGTTGCTTGGTCAACGATCTCGGGACCTGCGATTCGAGATTAAGCTACCCTCGCGTTCACGTCAGAAATCAGAAACATATACCGATGCCATCACCGCGGAGAACAACTATGTTAAAACTAAGAAAAGTCAATAAATGATTAATATCGGTCTGGGTAGAACTCACGTTTTTGGTGCCATGATGGCGTCTTGGGGAGGATAGGAAGGGTTTTAAGGGTTTTCTGCTGCATCGGGTTTCGGTTACCATGAACTCGGCCGACCCAGAAATGATGGAAAGGTGCACGTGAGATCATTTTTTTCAATCTTCACCCGCGAATCGCGATCTGACGATGTCCACACCGCGCTGCAGAAACCTGATTCTCGATGCTGGTCCTCTCCTCTCCCTGTCGCCCTTGCGTGGCCTCGCAGAAACATACATCACTGTTCCTCAGGTTCTTGGCGAACTAAAAGATAAACGGGCGCGAGATCACTTTGAGCAACTTGGATTGCTTTCTGGTGTCAAGGTTAAAGTACAATCACCCGATGCTGCAAGCTTAGCACATAGTGCGTGCTCAGTAATGCATCATTTGATCTTCCTGACATGCACCGATCAGCCATTCAATGGGCAAAGAAAACCGGAGATTATAATGTCCTCTCACATGCTGATATATGTGTTCTTGCCTTAACCTATGCACTTCACGAGGAAGCAAAGAAAACTCAGCAGCAGAATGTAGAAGCTCCATCGGAGGCGAGTCATAGTATCTGCAATCCTGATGTTCAACGCTGACTCAATACGGTAGTAGTCAACGGAACCAGAAAAAACTCTTGACGCTCCAGCTGTTGAGGAGATCTCATCCATCCTAGAAGATCTACCGCTAGAGGAACAATCAGAAATTGTCGAAGAAGACTCCGCCGAGGTGAAAGCTGAAGATGCTACAGAAAAAGATTCTACGGAGCAACCTCCAGTTGAAGCGGAAGAAGAGGCACTAGAGCCGCTCGATGTAGAACTTCAACCAATCGAAAAGGATAACCCTCCGCCTCAGGCGGTACTTCACAACACCCCGTCGGAACCAATATTCGATGACCCATCTGACCCTGACGACGGAGAAGGCGAATGGATAACACCGAGCAATGTCTCCTTTCACAAGTCGCGTGCTCTTGATCTACTTCCTGGTTCTGGCTCGAAAGGAAAGAAGAAGGCCGACGACAAGATCATTGATACAGGGTGCATGACTGCTGATTTTGCGATGCAAAACGTTTTGCTGCAAATGGGACTCAATCTTGTTGGTACGGAGGGCAAAAGGATAGAGAAGGTGAAGAGTTGGGTTTTACGGTGTCATGCGTGCTTTAAGTGAGTAAATTCTCTCCAGATACACTCTCACGGTTTAGACGGTTAATCATCTTATCTAGGATCTGCAAAGATAACTCCAAAAAATTCTGTCCGTCGTGTGGAAACCCATCGCTTCTACGAGCATCAGTAACGATTTCGGCACCTGGCGCCTCATCCGATGCGCCCGTCATGCAAGTACATCTCAAATCAAACTTTCAGTACAAAATTCGTGGTACCAAATACTCAATTCCAACGCCCAAGGCTGGATCCGCGAAGAGTGGAGCTGGTGACAATCTTATATTACGAGAAGATCAACCGGAGTATATGAGGGCCAAGAAGAAGGTGGATGGAAAACGGGAACGTGAGGAGGCGAAGATGCTGAAGGGAATTCTCGGTCGAGGGCCAGAGGGCGCCACGGGTGTTGGTAGTTGGATGGATCCAGATTGGATTCCTGAGATTCTAAGTGTAGGAGCTGGCGGCAAAGGCAGGACGATGAAATCAGGCGGGATGGATGGGGATTTACCCCAGATTGGATATGGAAAGAAAAATCCGAATGCAGTCAGAAGGAAACACAAGTAGACGTGTTCACCCATTGTCTTTCACATTTGTTCATTGTGTCGTGTATAGCTACAATTAATGCGCTGAATTTCAATTACCAAGACTTCTGTTCATGAAACGCCTCTTCTGGAAGGACATCCACCATTTGCTGGGTTTGCCTGTACCATCAACGTACAGCTTGTCGACTAAACGTAATGCTAACTCCTGCCGAACCTGAGTGAGGTATTGCCGTAGGTATTCTTCAAAGAGATGATTTTAATAACGACAATTCTGGTTCACAGAGTCACTCTTACCGCTGTCGGCGCGGTGTGCTGGTGGCGCATAGTGTGCATTCAAAGCAAAGTTGGCGTCGCCAGGGATAGGAAAAGAGTCAACAGATAGGGTATTCAAGATCTTCTGTGCCTCTATCTGGGAGGGCACTGTCCGCGCGCTACCCAACTTGGCCAGACAATCGGAAATAAAAAGGATCAAGACGATGAGTAGGCGGTCTGCTGGGCCCTTGATTTCAAAGTTGCGGAAGAGCGAGTTGGCACGAAAGAGATCAAGAGTTTCATCGATGATATCGGGTTGTGAGGGGTCCGCTACTGGCATTTGTTGAGAGTATCGTCCCCGCAGTTACATGGTGGACTTACCTTGAGGCGCAGGACCGCGTATTCTAGTCCTGATAGGGAGAATGGAAAGATTTCCCACCTGGCGGGCATCTAGATCATCATTGAAGGAGGAATGGTATGCCTGGAATATTTTGAGCAGATGTACAGATCCAATGGTCTAGTGACTGACGGGCATGACGATGAACGCGAAATCAAGGAGCGTATTTGGTGTTGCTTGGCAATGACGTCCATTCTTGCTGTCTGCGTGCAGATGGGTACATCAACAACAAGACTTTCAACTTTTCTGTTCTCCCGCCAACATGTCGAATACCCTCGGCGTGCCAGAGAGTGTTGAACGTGCTTCCTTGTACTCTGTCGACGTCTCGGCCGTCAAACCATCGCCAGATACGTTAACCAGTATGTCTGCAACGCGTCGTAGTCCCAGACGAACCCTCACCATGTACAGAACTCGTGAAGCGTCTACGTGCTTTGACGCTCGCTCTTTTGCCAGTAGAAGTCGACCCCGCCAGTATCAATGGGTCAACTGGCAGAGTGATAACACCCAATGTCATCTCAGCGTATAAGGCCGCTGCTGGGGACTTCGTCGAGGCTGTATATCCATTTGGATGATCAACGTTTGATGAGTGCTTATGATGTCCCAATGTAGCTCCCATATTGTCTTCTTCGCGCAAGAGCGGAATTCTTGTGGGATGCCAATCACAATCCAGCAGATTACGGCGAAAACATGGGACGCGGTGCGTTCTTATGACTTTGATCCATCGCGCCTAAAACGAGTCGCTAATTCATTGTGGTGTTTCTCGTAGCGATTGCGTGTGAAGTCCTCGCTCGTAGAATTGTACACATGTCTCCACCTGATAGGCTGGGGTCCATTATGTCGTCGCGTTTCCAACACAGACAGCTTGACGGGGGCGAGAGTGACATGACTAGTGCTCTGGAGGTTGCTATTGATTCCAACTGGTGTGTTAAACAGCTTCTGTTTTATGAACCCTCATAAACACTGAGATAGTACAATATTTTTGTCTTCCAATGAGGCTCAACAAGGTTGCCACACTATCTTCTGTTCCTCATGCATTCGCCTAATGTTTAATCCTTCTTGAAGTTGTCGCGGCCTTATGGAAGGGAGATCTTATTCAGCATAATATTGCCAACAACGCCATTGATTGCAAGTCCTTTCCCTTCGACACGCGTGTTTCGGAGCTGACACGAAGTACAACAAAGATGTCCCATACGCTGACACACGTGAACATTCTTTCTGGGGTCATTTCGACACTTCAAGACTCAACGTCCCGAGGTTTGCGAATTTATTGCATCGTATTACCACAAAACGGCTAACAACTTGACAGATATCAAAATATTTTCCGTATCATCATCTGGCTCTTCTTTTTGTTTGCCTACTCGCAAGCAGGTAACGTCATTGAATAATCTACTCGGCGCAATGGGTTTTGTCTTAGTTGGTTCGTAGTTCGTGAGCCTCTCGAACGTCTGAGCAATCCTCATAAATTGTTCGATGAATGGGAGCTTGTCCTCTATGTAATGGTGCTAGCATTCACCATGGAAGGCATGCTCTTCTTATGATTTACGTGGACATATATTGACATTGGTGTAATCCAGATTTGCACAAGGTCAAATTTCTCTCTTATGCTCTTATTGCTTTTTTATACTCCTTCAGTTCTACTTGGTTGTGTGGTTCTCCACTATTCGAGCCCTCTCGTTTTGGAACATTATCGCTTTAATCACCGACTCCCTTTTCGTTGCAGCCTTTACTCTGAGAGTGATTGGCTTTTCTTCTACTGGAGAAGCTGCTGCCGATGCAAGGCTCAGGAGCTTCCAAGTTTTGAGCTTTGCCGCTCCATTTATATGGTATGTTATGAACGCAACTGGAAAGTTTGAGCTCATTTCTTTGATCTAGGATGAGTTGAGCTTTTCTCTTTTTCAAAGAAAAATCTCGAGCTGATTTACATGGATCTAGAACTCGTCACGGTGTTTGATGGGTATAAGTAAGCTTCTCAATCTTTATTCCCAGTATAAATAAACCCCACTTGTGCGGTGCATAGATACATTGGAACCATGCAGATATGTGTGGCACGAATGTTAAAAGAATCAGGCATTTTTTTCGCGGTATGAAATCTCTTGTGCCCCATGCCCTCTGCTAAAGGGACATGTTAGCTCTTGTCTGTGCTCGCAGTAGGGTTTGCCCAGGGTCTTTTTGCGTTAGACGCTGCCGATGGTTCGACTGAAGGACCATCCGTAGTAAGCACCTCTTTTCATCGTGTACATCATACTGCTGAATGCTTGGTCAATTTCAGGTGGTGAATATCTTGGTGCAGTCACTGTTATCGTGAGTTTGACCGTTGTACCCCCCTTGCATGTCTTAGAGTCTGTCAGGTCTCCGGATTATGGAAAATACGCTTCAAGGTGATCAACGTCTTTGTGCTCCAGTTTTGGAGGTCTTACGTTGAACATTCCTCATAGCCCACCTGGTCTTATTCTTTACTACTTGTCAGTTTGATCAAATCTCAATCGACGTGCTTCATTGACATTCTCATAGCTGGAATACCGTGACTGCGATTATCCTTCTTAATGTCCTTATCTCGTTATTCTCTTCTGCTTATTCGGATGTCAGTCGCCTTTAATATTGTGTCAACTGTGATGTCATCACTAATGGGCAAACTCAGGTCATTGAGGATGCTGAAGCTCAATACCT
>QFEW01005885.1:0-13190 GCA_003316525.1 Termitomyces eurrhizus | reverse complement strand
ATATTACACAGCACTGGTGCCTTCTCCTGAGGACATGACGGTGGTTCAGGGGACCTCAAAATTTGCTGAGAGAGGGGATGAGATTGCTTTTATTAACTGGATCATGGTTCTTGCCTGACCAAGCAGGTGTAGAGCAAACTGTGCATAGAATTATGTCTGAATCATGGTGAGCACATCATAAATCACTCAGGCATCAAAATGTCCGTAGAGCAAAACTTTGGCATTTATGCCACTTGCACCTTGAAATGTGCAAGATACTTTAGAGAATACATAATATATTGCTATTCAATACTCAGAAGAAGAAGAGACACTGTATTAAGAGGAGAAAAATGCAAATGACTCGTTACCTCCTCTGACTCATTGGTGGATCATGTGCAGTAGTTATCTGGGATGTAAAAAGCCTGTTGCTGTATGTGGCTAATAGTTCTCATGTGACAGGACACATGCTACTCCTGTGGCCTATTATATTCTGTGTGCTAATGTGTGTGCTATTTCTGTAACTTGTGCTTGTGACTTTGCAAATGTGTCACACTATAGAATTGGTGTACTTAGCTCAGCTATAGGCTTATTACTGTCTTGGTGCATTTTATGCATCTATATAGGCTTGTAAAAGTTTTTCCTACATTTTTTTGTGCCTTTCACATTCATTCTTTTATCACATCTTTGCTGGTTCATCTTAGAATATTATCTATCTCAATGTTAGTTGTTATGTCTTCAAAGCCTTTTTTAATCTGAGAATAGAAGCATTTGTAACAGTAACACTCTAGAAAGGAATTTTTTGAGGAGAAGTTTTTCATGTTATCAGATACATGTTTTAGGGCTTTTGTAGCACTTAGGAGATAGAGAATATGTGTTTTCTTTAGAAAAGAGTTTGTGGTCATATTTGTAAATGTACATTTCATTGTAATTAGACTTTTTGTAGTTTTCTCTATGCTGTAGAGTTAAGTTTGGCAGATTTATAGATAGAGTTTTGAAGTTGTTCTGTTTTTGATTTTATTTTCTGCTTTGCTTCATGCTGTCTTTTTTGTCTTTTGGTTTAGAGATTTTTTTTACCTTTTTTGTTATTGTCAGGAGACTCCTTATTTCTTCTTTCATTCTTTTACTTTACTGCTTCTATTCTTTCAACTCTATCTATTAGTACTACTTTCAGCCTCTGAGGTGCTCTGGTTGTTTAGCTATCATTCAGACAAGTGTGGCCTCTTAAACACCATATATAGACAGCTTACATAAGCTGGAGTTTGCTTTTCTAACTTTCAAAATCCAGGGTTTTCCTGCATTATATGGAAGACCAATTTGCATGTGACTTAATGAATCAATGTGACTACCATGCTTGTGTTCAATCAGAAAAAAGGAGGATTTGGGAGAGGGAAAACTGTATTTTGCTGACTAAGCAAGCCATAGTCTGGATAGGAGTAAAGTTAGGTGACAAAGCAGTCCAGACCTTAAGTGGTTGTCCACCTGGTTGCTGAAGTACTGTGTAACACTATTAGTTGAGATTTGGTAAAAGTTGGTTGGAATTCTTAGGTCTCATACAGACTGCAGAATCTCCTAGCCTGCTGGCCCTTCTATGGCCTCCATGGAGGAGGTGGAGACTCAGCTAAAGATAGCCTCTAAGTGTGGTGGGGTTAAAGTCATAGAGCCCTGGCTGTATTGTCAGCAAGCATTGATGAAAGTAGATGGGTCCAATCATTGGGATGGCATGTTAGTGGCAAATAGAAAGAGATTACATATGCAAAGTAGTATGAACTCTGATGAAGAGCTCAAGTAGGATCAAATTATAGTAAAGTGGCTATGAGGTGTAACTGGCATGCCTGAAAAAGCATCAGGCTGGAGTACTTACCGGAGTGTCTGTAAGTAGCATACCCTTACATACTGCAGGAGTTAGGACACTATTCCCATGTACAAAATAACTTTCTAACTAAACAAATCAAATCATCATTATCATCATCATTATCTTAGAGCAAAATATTCTCAAGCAATTGTAAAACAAGAACTTGCAACACTCAGTTGTTAATTGCTTTTTAATTACAATATTGGTTACAAATTTTAAAAGACATACTAACAATTCTTGAAGCTCAAATGCTAATGTTGTGTGAATGCTTTTTATAAATATTCACACAACTATTTTTGTCAACTTCAGCATTATCTATATAGCATTAAAAGTGTGGATCTTGAAAATCTAAAGACTTTGAAACATATTTTTAATGTATTAAATGTCCTCACACTATTTATACAATTTATAACTGCATCTCACTGCTATATATTTATAAATCTATACTTTCAGCAATAAAATGCCAAAAAAAATTTAAATTTTGCAACTATGCTTTATCAAAATTATCAGCAGTTTCTCAAAATCATTAAGATAAACACCATTGACATTTGGCACATTCTTAAAGAGTGATTTATATGAAATAGCATATGTTGAACTTCTAAAAGAGCTTTGAGATATTGAGTATGCAGCTTTTCTCAGCATTTAAGTAATGACATTAAGCTTGATTTTTTAGAGTGAAGTATGATGATGCAAGTACCATTTTTTGCAACCAAATACTGCAGGATTATCATTTAATAGTGCTAAATTGTATATATGCTGATGGTCTTTCAAGTACATGCTGTGCAGATATTGCTTGTCATCAGTTGTCAGAAAAATAAGATCAAATAGTCAATAAAATTATACAACTTGAAGATAAAATAAGCATACAGACATAATGGACACCTCTAATCAGCAAGTATCAATTTATATGTAAGTTTATTATTAATTGTAAATATGAAGAAGCATTTAAAAAATTACAACAGCTTGTCATTAAAAGATTATTTGAGCTACATAGCTACATAAGTTGAATCTTTCTCAGACAGATGCATGTTTTAAGTTTTTTTTTTTAATTGGCTCAAACTCAATATCTTCAATAGGTTATAAAATGCAGACTTGTATTATCAAATCTCTTTAAATATAATTAAAGGCTATATATATTGCTGTAAAAAACTATAATGCTGCTGCTGTTGCTGTTAATTAATTTATTCTGAATTGGATTAAAATGATATATTATAGCTTTTTTGATGAGTTCAATCTTTATGACTCTAAAAACAATATTTTTAAGCAACTATAAACTGATCCTGTTATTCAAGAGACTATGTGCAAATATCAAAAGTTACAACATGCTTATAAAGAGGTTATACAATGCAATGTTAAACTTCATTGCTTTTATACTTTAAATTTTAACAAAAATAATTTATTCTCTTATATTTTTTTTGAGCTCAGCAATGATTTATTGTATGTCAAGATTGAAGATTTTGTGACATGGCATTATACTATCAATAATATCTTATTGCTACAGCTTTTTAGAACATATTCTTTTTCTAGCTTCTGTAAAAACTTAACACCAGGAATATGCAAATGTGATGATGATATGCTTGAGGAACTATTGACTCCACACAGGTTAGAAACTATTATATTTGTTGATTTCAAGCTTTTTGTAGTCTTGACATTTGTTGAACTTCATACAACATCAAATACAGAGTTTTTAAATAATAAAAAAGAAAGATAAGCTAAATGATGAAGCTATCAGTAAGATTGAAGAAGTTGTAGATATGATGATATGCTTGAGGAACTATCGACTCCACACAGGTTAGAATTTATTATATTTGTTGATTTCAAGCTTTTTGTAGTCTTGACATTTGTTGAACTTCATACAACATCAAATACAGAGTTTTTAAATAATAAAAAAGAAAGATAAGCTAAATGATGAAGCTATCAGTAAGATTGAAGAAGTTGTAGATTATTTGACAAATTTAACTTAGCTATGTAATTCATTGTTAAATAAAAAGACTAATTTTTTTTATTGTCAATAATTGAAGCAGTTAATGCTTGCCACATCCTGGCTTCATGTGTGATTTCTAAAAATGAGCCAAGTATTAAATGTCTCAGTCATATACACAGTCAGAAAATGATTATTGAAAGTAAATTACATGAGAAATTACATAGCCATTAACTAAAATCTTGTCAATGCATTAACATTCAACCTTGATGTTTGAAAACAACTTTGCTCTTCAATTTTTGCCTCTTTCTTCATGACAAGAATATTTGTCTGGGTAGTTAGCAACTTCAACACCTAGTACAATAGTACAAATCCCAAGCTCTTTAGTATATATGCACTGACTCACAACTTAGTTTTTATACAGACAATTTAACATAGGAGGCTACACTAGAATACTATTCCCATTGAATATAGAATGTGATACCAACATTAATGTACTTGAATGCTTATTACATATTTAGTCACTTGTTAACAGTTTGCTAGACTCTTATCAATAGATTTCACTATGCACCTTCATAGATTCTCTGAGTGATAGATATTGGGCAGTCATTCTAGATAAATGCATTGGGATCTTTCTGAGCTTGTACATTTCTGACCAAACTCTTTTGTCATATTGTTAACATTGGCACAGAGAAGCTGCTTTGAAATCACTGAATCTTGTGCCTAGTCATTTTTATCATTGTTGGCATTTTTTGTCTTTTAATAAAGTGTTGTTGGCTTTTGCAATTGCAGGATCTAAACTTGTAAATCTTATTGATGAAGGAATCAATAAAGAGCATCCTATTTGTATCCCTAGTCTTTGTGATCATCTACTACAATCTTCAACTCCAACTACATTCACTTCTCTTTTGGCTTCTTTCACTCTTCATCATATGCATTGATGACATTAATTATGGTTGGGTGTGCTGAACAATATGCAGTACAATGTCATCTCCAGTGTCTGGCATGTGTACTGTGTGAGGAGTTCTGATAGGGTCCTGGTATGTTTGAGTAAATATAATAAAACAATGTGCTAAATAACAGTGCTTTGGAGGCTATCTAGCAAACTATAAGTGCTGTAGCTTGAGCAAAGATATTGTAAAAAAAGAATAGCACAATAAGATGTGCCTGTAGGTGGCACTATAAACAATATAGACAATAAAAACAATGCTAGCTCTGACCTTGGTGACAAAGTTAGGTCAAGCTAGTGCAATTTGAATGCTGAGAGTAATTAGGTGCTAATTGATTATGATTTATTGTTATTTACATGTTAAGTAGCTATCTTTTATACTATACACTATTGTATTTTAAAAATGAGTCTATCTACAGTGCTATCAATTAGTGCCTTTCCTTATAGTTACAGCTAATAGTGATCTGTCAACAGCAACCAGCAGCATCTGAATAATAGTGACCAATAGTATTATAGCCTATTGGCTACAGTAACTGTTTGATATAACACTCAGTTGGTAGATAAATGACTTTATTGCCAGTCTAAGTACCTGTTTGATATAACACTATATAATCAATTAGTTATGATGCAAGGTATCATATAGGATATTTTGATATATCTCAGTTGATAGATAAATGACTGAGGTATGTGAGTCCGGTTCTGATCTGTTATCAAAACAACTGTATAGTTTTTTTACTCCCCCATTTCCTTCTGCGACACACTAACCATATAGGTTACGTGAGTCTGCACGTACCACGATTCCCTCCAATACTCTTCCTGACTCGCGGTGTGCCTCATTTGCACAGTCGTAGCGCCAGACAAAATTTGAAGTGTTGAGGTTGTGGCAGAGGTTTGGTGAAGAGGTCTGCAATGTTATTGTCGCTAGGGACATAGCTGATCTGGATCTTTCCCTCCTCAATGGCATGTCAGATGTAATGATGCTTCACGTTGATATGCTTCACTTTGTTGTGGTTTCTTTTATTTTTGGCTATTGCTATCAATCCATTGTTGTCGCCTTGCAGGGATGCTGGCAGTGGTACTCCTATTTCAATTTCTGCTAAGACAGCGTACATCCACTGAATCTGCTCCTCTACACGTGCTAGAGCTATGTATTCCGCTTCAGTCGTAGATGTGGAGACTGTGGGTTGGAATTTTGCGCTTCAGCTGGTGGGTCCTCCTGCTTAAATGTATACTCCGCCAAATATCAATTTGCGCATGTCAACATCAGCTACAAAATCAGAGTCATAATACCCTTGTAGAATGTAGTCATTATAACCAGGTCCTCCATAACATATCTTGTATGCTGAAGTACCTTTGATGTACCTCATCACATGCATTAGGACAAGCCAATGCGGTTTCCCCAGATTCGACATGAATCTGCTGAGGGAGGTGATTGCAAATGCAATGTCAGGATGGGTTCCAACTTGAGCATACATCAGAGAGCTTAGGACTTTGCTGTATGGTTTGTCCTTCATGTATATATATTTCTTCTCTGTTGCTGAGGCCTGGGTCCAAATGAGAATGATTCTGGGCAGGAGCAGTGTGTATTTTGGTGTGCACTCTGTTATGCCATACTTGTCTAAGGTCCGCTTGAGGTATTCTTCCTGGTTGAGGGTGATGAGCTTCTTTTGCCTGTCACATGTGATCCGAATTCCCAAAACAAACTTAATGTCCCCCAAGTCCTTGATTTCATACCTCACCCCTAGTTCTCTCCATGCTCTTTTTGCCTCCTCCTTCGACAATGACATGCCGAATATGTCATCAGTGTAGGTGCTTGTAATAGTCCTCTTGCCACCCCTTTCCCTTGACTGTACCGATTGATCTGCTTCTGACTATTTGTAGCCTAGTCTTTTCATCTTCTCATCGAGCATATGCCACCAATTGTGAGCTCCATCCATCGTTCCATAAATGGCCTTGTCCAGTAATGATACTAACATTTTCTTGCTGTCTTCTTCATTGTCTCCACAGTCATGCATTGCGCTCCCCTGGACCTACTCGCCTGTGGTAATGTTGACTCTATACATGTTGCTGGGACGAACTTTGTAACCCTCCAGTTGCTCCATGAGGATGGGAACTTGAGTTGGTGCATTGAGGTAAGTGCTAGTATAATCTACCTGCCACATCTCAAAGTCTTCCACTGTCCCTACTGTGAGGTTTATTTGGAGCGACTCGTACTTTATGATGGATGCATATGTGACAAAGTAGTCAATGCCTGAGATTTGCAAAAAGCCCTTTGCAACTAGCCATGCCTTGCACACCCAACCACTTTCCCATCAGCATCATATTTTAATGCAAAGACCCACTGATTCTTCATTGTCCAAGCTCCAGCAGGATATTCTACAAGGCACCACACCTTCCGTTCATGCATGTGTTCCATTTCTTGATCTATGGGGGCACACTATAGATTGGGGCACTTCATTGCCTCTGAGTAGGACTTAGGAACCCACAGTTTGTCAGGGTCTGGGACTTGCAATAACAGCGCACCAGGCATGCTCGCAAAGGTCTCCTCCTTACTTTCAGAGCCATCTGAGTATTCGGGTGGGTCCACATCGTGTGACTGGGGTACATTGTGCCTTTTTGCAGCTAATCGTGTCAACTGTCAAGGCTCAATTGGGTCAGGGATGCTAGTAGTCAGTGCAGGTGCCTGGACACCATTGTCTGTAGTGTGCAGGTCAGCTGCGGAGTTCACATTGTCAGGCAGTTCACGCTCAGGGATAGAAACATCAACAACATCAAATAGGTCAACTGGCTCTCCCGAATAGTCATCAGAGAGTGTACAATGAGCTGGGCCTTCTTTAAAGATCACATCATGCAATCAAAACATTCTGCCTGTGCTTTGATCAAGTAGTTTGTAATCTCCTCATCTAAAGTACCCTACTAGGACCGCCTTGACAGACCACATATCGAGCTTGCTAGCACCATCCTCCCTTGAGACCCGTGCATATATCACACAGCCAAATGGATGCAGGTATGAAACGTCAGGCTTGGACCCAGTTCAAATCTCATACGGAGTCTTCTCTGGATGTCAAGAGCTTGGGACCAGATCCAATACGTGTGCTGCTGTAGCTGCAGCTTCACTCCAGTAGTGTGCTGGGAGCTGGGAGTTGCTTAGCATACTCCTTGCTAAGTCAAAAATAGTATGATTTCTGCGCTCAGCCACACTATTTGCTGCTGATGAGTGTAGCACAGTCATTGTGTGCACGATTCTACATTTGAGGCAATAGTTATCCCACAGCTCATTGTTGAATTCAGTCCCACCATCTGTCCTAATCACTTTCACCTGCCAGCCCCACTGTGTCTCAGCCTGCACATCAAATGCCTCGAGGCAAGTCAGGGTCATCTCCACTGCTTTGTTTGCCAGGAACCAGATGGCACATTCTACACCATCCTGATTGGTTGCCACTAGCATGAGCGATTTACTTCCCATAGTTTGGACACAGGAGTGTCCCCACAGATCAAATGCTACTCTTTCATAGGGTGCAGCTTCTGGCTCAATCTGCTCATCAAACGGTCAATGTGCATGCTTGCCTATGATACAGTCTTTGCACTATCTATTCACCGTCAATTTTGTCACAGTCAGCCCTTTGACTATGTCTTTCTGGATCATTTTGTGGAGTGTGCTTTTCCCTACATGCGCTAGGCATCTGTGCCAAGTTTCAAAATCCATTGGGTGCATCAGCGAGCAAGCAGACAGAGCAGAAGGAGGCTTAGTGAAAGGAATGATGAACATTGTCCTGTCCATATGGCAACACATGAAGATCTTGCCATCTGAGTCAGTCAGAACAGCCTCCCCACTCTCAAGGCCAACTTTTACTCCTTGCTTAATGAGGGATCTGAGTGAGATGAGGTTGTGCGCAAGATCAGGGGCATGTAGTGCATTGTCAAATGTCATCTTGATCAACTCCTCATCACACATTACCCATTTGCAAACTTGCCCAGACCCCAATACCCAAAACTTTCATTCTTCTGCTGTCACACCCGCAGCTTTCACTGGGTCTGGCTGGTTATATGTCATGAAGTCTGCCCAGTTGGTGAAAAAATGACAGCTGGCCGCTGAGTCAGCATATGTAATAACACCCTCCCTGATTGGGGTCTGTGTTAGAGTTGCAAAAGCAAGGCAGTGCATATTAGTTGTATTATCAGCTGACACTACCTTTGTGGCATTTGCTTGGGAGGTGGGCACCTGCATAGTGATAGGTGTTGTTATTGTGGTAGTAGCATTGGCTGTACTCCTATTCTTGCACCACCAATTGGGATACTGCCCCTCCATCCCACCCCTCTTGCAGAAGCATTTTTCTTTGGAGTGTCTGTTTCGGCCGCAGTTTTCGCACTTCATGGATTTATTGTTTTGGTTTGCATTTGTCTGGGCTGCTAGAGCATGCACTGCATTGGGTGGAGCTACTACGGCAGGGCCATGGAGCAAGAGTGCATGTGTAGTAAGTCATATGATGACCTCGGCCAAGGTCTTCATGTCAAAGAGTGCACCTGTTACTGGTGTCCATGTACTCAGCATCAACTTAATAATGTATGCTCTGAATTGTCTATCATCTATTTCTGCTCTCTGATCATTAGCCCTAGACCATGCCATGCAAAGAGCCCTGAAATGTGCCTCAATATTGGCTCCGTCCCTGTATTTGATGGAATTTAGCTCCTCCTTAGCTTGGAGTAGCCCTAGATCTGATTTAGCATCATGCAGAGTCATGAGTGATGTCCATGCTTCAGCAGCACTTCCATCTAACTTCACTCCAGCACTGACCGAATTTATGACGTTAAATATGATCATGCTTCGGACGTAGGCATCTTGCTGTTGCCATTCTTCTGGTGTTGGGTTGACAGCTCCCCACCATGTAGTGGCTGTGGCCAGGGCTGAGGTGTGTGTTGTACCCCCTTCCTTCTTTGCCATTGGGTTTTTGATTTTCCCTTCCAGATACTCCAGTAGACCTTGTCCACACACAGCCTTAGTAATCATTATTTTAAACGCCTTCCAATTCAACTCATTAAATTTCTCTTCTATTGGCAGCAGGAATAGAGCTGGGTTTGACATATTGTGGGTCGGTTTTGTGGTTCAGTGGTTTAATATAAGACAACTTCCAATGGGAAAAATTTTTCAGTGAATCGTTTATTTACTGAGTGGCTACGGGGGCCTATAACCTATTTGATATAACACTCAGTCGGTAGATAAACGACTTTATTGCCAGTCTAAGTACCTGTTTGATATAACACTATATAATCAATTAATTATGATGCAAGGTATCATATAGGATATTTTGACATATCTCAGTTGGTAGATAAACGACTGAGGTATGTGAGTCTGGTTCCAATTTATTATCAAAACAACTGTATAGTTTTTTTACTCCCCCATTTCCTTTTGTGACACACTAACTACGTGGGTCACATGGGTCTGCACATACCGCAATTCCCTCTAATAGTAACTCTAAAACTACTTAAAATTGTATGAGTCTGCTCACTTTTTAATGTAAGTCCAATTGGCCAGGCCACTCTAGGGTATGATTGAAAAATTCTCAACAAATGCTATAAGCACTAATTCCAGCACTAAACATTGTACTATTTTCTGATAAGTTGAAATGTCAGGCTTTAGTATATCCTGTCTTGTTGTCATTGATTTTTTATACTTCTGATTGAGGTGCCTCAACAAATGGCAGCACCTATGGCTAACTCCCAGACTTGATCAGAGTTTGATCAAAGTCACCTTTCCATCATTATGCCAGTGCTATAAGTCCTGAGCTTCCTGAGTCCTTGGAGTCAGTGCAAATAGTAGACACTAAATGGCTGATAAATAGTGGTTAAGATTGTTAAGTGAAGCCTATATTGGAGTGCCAAAGTCTGAGATGTCCTGTGTCCAAGAAGGTCACTTGAGTCTCTAGACTAATAAGTGTTGGTAGACCTATAATATTTCTTGATGTGCTTAGCCCAAGTAGAAGCCTATCAATGCAGAGAGTCAGAACTTACTAGCTCTCATAACATTGCCACCTGTCTAAAGTACTGAGCAACATAGACACCAAACTTCTTGATATACATATAGTTAAATTTACAGGTGTCTATTTATGTTCTGGCAATACTTGGCTACTTAGCAATAGTGAACTCATTTTTACTATAAATATATACAACCTATATGCCTTGCACTTATAGAAGGCATCATGCAGCTTAGACATCACTAAGTTTCTAATTTTCTTGCTATACTCCTTGCTGCACCTCACTCATATTCTTACTCTATTCTCTTCTAGATGTATTTAGTCATTAGCACATTCTCCTTACTGCACATTTTTTACTAACCTCCTTTACCAACTTTTACTTTTTATTGCTATTAAACTTATTGTTTGACATGTTTTCTGAAATCTGCTGGGACTCTCACACATATCTAGCATGCTCAATGACTACTTATCTAGCAGAAGGAGATTCAAAGAAAACAAATCTAGAAATTCTCTATGCCAAAACTGACACTTCTAGGGCCTCAGAAGCATAGAAACAACTATAAACCCTTAAAAATTGGGTCTGGCAATCTCTGCCAAATAAAATTTATTTGTAAATATTTGTTCTTCTCAAAAAATAATCTCTTAGTGAGGAAGCCAGATTTTAACATATAATGTTCCAAGGATGCCCTGCAGCCACACAGCCTGCTACTTTTACACTCAATAGGGCATAATAACTTAAGTAGTTGAAAATATCAAGAGCTATCAACATAAGTAGGCAAGCATATTTTTTATTTTTATTTTTTGCAAATCCTATTTCTTGACACTCCATACTTTATTATTGAACAAGGTTTGCATTCTACATAAAGAGACATGCATAGATATATTGAATTACTATTATATTTCTTGCTATTCCATTTCAGACATCCTATAATTCACTATTGTCAAGATCTTGAAGTGAATCCCAACTTCTCAGTTCAAATAAACCAAGGAGCAAATTCCAGACAAGTTGCTGATTTGTTTGATAGCTCAGTCAACTCACCACACTCCAAACATAGTAATTGATCCAAAAAGCATTTCCATTTGGTAAGTGCCTCTACATAAGTGAGTCAATCAGTATATGTGTTTCTAGTCCTATGCAAATAATATTTTGGCCAGTCTCTATCTCCAAAAACATCCCAATAAATACACAGACAGTACAGAACAAAAGGCAGGGACCAGCTCAAGCTATTAACTCAACAATAGTCCAACCACTGTTATGGGGAGGGAAAGCATGGGAGCTGGCAGAGGTGACAAAATGGGATCAAATTGTGATGATCTAGATCAAGATCTGATCTGACAATGCCTGATTTGATATGACTAAAAGGAGAAAGGGAAAGAAGCATGGAGGGATGTTAAAAGAGATGAATAGAATGGTGGCACATGCATTGAATGGAGGAAGGAAGATATGAATGGAATGGTGGCACTGAAACATGTATTGAATGGAGGAAGGAAGAGATGAATGAAATGGTGGCACTGAAACATGCATCACCAAAATAGAAAATAGAACAACAAATTAGGTCAGGAATGCTAGGAGGTCAAAAGTAAAAAGTCATGTGATCTGGTGGTCTGTACACTGGAAAATTAGTATAAATAGTCCAAGTAGAGTAAAAAATAAACAGGCAATTGATAGGCAAAGGCTCAGTGGTTTTTAAGGAGTGAATTACTTAGGCTGGAGTTTGTTGAGAACCTTTTGCATTGCAGAATATTTGATATTCTGTGAAGCACTCAATACATCAAGTTTCATCATCAAGCACCAGTGTGGATTAGAGGTCACTTTCTAAGACTTCAAGAAAGCCCCAGAACTATCAGTACTACTTGCAACCAAACCACATTAGTCATAAATTGTGGTATTGGTGTCAGGAGACCAGTCTTCGGACTGTGTCCAAACTTATTCTAAGCTTAGTCCAATGATGCACCTATTCCTAGTAAATCTGACTAGTCTCGGCCCACTCTTTCCCCCTTCATCTCTTAGTAGTCAGCCTTGATGAGTCATATGCATGAACCTTACTCAGCATCAAATTATTGTTAGTCATACTCCTTTACATACTGGGGCCTGCTTAGTAAATAGTATTAGTAATAGCACAGCCACTAATATAGTATATATAGGCAGCCTATGGGATAGAATATTCTCAGGCTGAACAATAGCAGTATTCTCCTGGCCTACATATCGAATCAACTGTAAGCTCTTTAGCAATGTCCAACTGCTTAGTTAGCCTTGCTGGTCTCTTGCCTGACTCTTGCCTGCCTCTACATCTGCTCAACTCTTGCTTGTCACTGGCACTTGCTAGTCTGTCGAAGGAGTTCCACAGACGTTCAACATTGCCCTTACAGTTGGTTACTTCCTGATTATTCAAGCATAGTCATTCTTTGTCATTTTTCTTTACTTCATCCTCTTACTAGTACAATTGTTGATGATTGTAGCTATACAGTTCCTTCTTAGCCACTGCTGTGCTGGTGGTCTTAAATAGTATCCAGATA
>QFEW01005879.1:0-10333 GCA_003316525.1 Termitomyces eurrhizus | reverse complement strand
GGATGTAGGCCCTGGATGTTATCAACCACGTGAGGCCATCAATGACTGCGACCATGCGGTACGAACAGGTTAGGTAAGTACTGGGTGTTTTGATGCCAGCCCAATCATTAGCCGACGATCGCGACAGCTCTCGGTTACCTTATCTTGGGATCAATTACGATGGGGACCGTGGATTAGTTGGAGAAAGATAGAAGAGGATAACACGGGGATAACATACGCTCAGTACCAAGCTTGAAGTCTCAGGCTGGTTCCAAAACGTTCAGAATGCGCTACTCCGTTTGGGTTTCAAAGCATTTCATCTGAAGGATGACTACAGAGCTGCGGTCAATTTGTTAGTCGTTTCTGGGACTCATGAGGTGAAGTACTACTAATGTTATCGATGATCCAAGACGCAAGTAGCAATGGAGGCAAGAGGTCCAGACTCCGCTATTGTCAATGGCTTTGAATCGAAAGGATGAACGACTCACCTAATCTGGAAAAGATATGATTGAAACACTCACAACGTACAAAGCATCATCAAAAACTAAAGTTTGCATACCTATCCCTCTGCAGCACCCGACCGCGCACAACTTCTGGGCTTTGATATATTCATGCGGGACGTTAGGCTGACAACATATACTTTCAAGATCGAAGGACGATTATTCGAACAACGTTGGTTCACAGCCCAGGTTGTGAAGTTCCAGCTCATCATGTAGGCCTCGGGTTATCACGGTATTTGCTTTGTGGTCACGGATGTCAAGTTGTAAGACGTGTGATATCACTCGCCTCAAGGCAAAAAAGTGTTACAAGCGAGGAATCCAGAGTTGAAATCACAACCAAATAGCCAAAGAGTATATAGACATATATATAGAGAGAGGTGACCTGAGCAAGCGATGGCGTCGAAGAAATAGCAATCAAGCAAAACCAGAGGCTCGAGGATCTCTTTCCGTCTAGTCGACGAATATACGTCTCGCCTACTTGAGTGATCGATCGAATATCAAGTGTGTAGTATATCTACACGCGAGGATGGCCGGAGCGAGGGGCAGCAGGAGTGAGTCAGAGTACACACAAAACGTCAAGATTGATCGAGACCATCAAGTTCTAACTACTTCGTCGACATCAGGAGCTGTTCAGATGTGTCACGGCAAGATAATAGAGGGTCGGTGCTTCTTCTTTGATCATACAGAAGGTGCGTGTGAGCTGATCTGTGCGTGAATATTATCTCTGTATATGTGAGCTCTCAGATCCAGACAAGGCGCTTTCGAGTTCATCGCACTGTCAACCTAGGTTGGACAAAGAAAGAAGAACCGTAATGACATGATCAGTACCAAGGAGAGGTCATTACCGTCAAGCAGAGGCAGTAAAAAAAGATTAACGAGTCGCTCACTATAGCCAAAAAATGGTGATTTGTCAGGAATTGTCTGAAGTTGTGTGTGCCTGAAGCCACGCGATAAACCGAAGAGGACCGAAATATCCTCTATAAATAAAACCTCATCGCCATGTGCTGCGTGTGCTACCATGTGCAACGTACTTTCGTACCTTGCAGTCGGCGCTTTATGTCGCCCCAATCGGCTTTCAGTCGTGGTGAGGGTTAACTTACCTTGTGTTAGACGTTGAACAACAATAAGAAAGATAACCTTCGGCCGAACCCTCAAATCACGCCACACCAACAATTTTAGAGATAGCACAGCTGGTCCGTCGTCTTAACCTCGCGACACGAAATACAGAATCCCAGGTCTCAGAGAAATAACGTTCGTCGGGTTTCCCTGGCAGCCTTAGCACTGACGTCGAAGAAGCGAGTTGAATGTTTAACACTGGAAAGAACCATGAAACTTGGCACAAACACGGAACGATGAGGAAGAAAGGGAGATTGTATCTTGCGTTCCGCTCACCTATTCTATAAGTACAAGGTCGGAGTTGACATAGAACAGAACCTTCTTTGTCATGATCACCTGTCTGTCACTTTTGGCGGATCGTCGTACATCGTTTCATGGTCCGGTGTCAAGGCAGTACGCCATATATCGATCTGTCCACTCCCCAGAATTCTTCCCGTGACTGCTGCTTATCAGCCTTTCACCACGAGTTGTTCCGCCACCACAACGCATCCGTTTCCTTTCTTCATTCCCATTATAATACAATTTGCTATGTTTCTGGGATAAGTAACCTAAAAGTATACGATTTTATCAGCATCATTTCCGGTACTATTTATCTTGGATCATGAACACCATATATCATATCCAAAAAATCCAATGTTCATTTCCTGCCATATTTGTGCGGCCAAACTACCAAAGAAGTTGTTCGCGAAGTAATTTTATTCTAGATGTGGCTTCATGAATGTCAAAAAGTCAAGTTATACAAATACAATAATGTACTATTGATACAGGTTGGGAAAAAAATACCATATTCTCAGCATAGACAGAAATTGGCTTGGCCTCAGCGAAGATCAACTACAACATCCGCCTGCCATACACCATCCCACACATTGACCAATGCCACCAGCACGAGGTGTTCAAAACGAATGCCAGAAGAGGTCAGGTTCCATTCGGAGGAGCGAGATGGTTCGTTGCGCGTTTTCTAATCATTAAAGTGCAAGTTAATCTGGGAATGAGAGAAGTCTATGAGGCGACAAACCTCTACGAAACGCGCAAAAATTTGGGCAACAGATTTACCGAGCTGAGCGCGAGTGATAGGACGTCCACCCGGATTGATCACCAGTTGATCATAGCACTCGACGTGCTCATATCCAGGCCACTGCGGATTTTGTTATTACTATGAATTAGCTGGGAAAGGAGTTGCTTACAAGAATGCGGAACGTGATACGTTCTCGTCCAGTATCGGAAAGGACTGCATCTCCTGCACCTTGTATCATAGCGGCTATTGCAGCCTCGCTACGAGCTGAAAGCTCGCGCATTTGTACTCCCTGACCACTATAACCAATATGGTCAAATTGAATTGCAGCATGGCGACGAAAATTCTGTCCCATTGCTTGGTCCCATTTCGAAGAAGGTTTATAGGACTGTTGAGGGAGGCGGCGACGGGCAAGAGAAAGAGACCCAGTATTGCCCACGGCACCTGCCAGGGTAGAATAATGTGAGATGTTGGAGGAGCGAACTGGAGGATGAAGAGGGTTGGCGTAGGACATCGCGATGAAAAGTTTGTTGTAATAAGAGGTTTGGTGAGGATTTCGCTAACTGTGTACTTGACTAATGAGACAGTCATCTTGACTCAACTTTTAAAGGCTTCGAAAGAAAGTCAAAGATAAAACTGCCAAAGAGGATGGTCACCAAAGAGGTCGATTGGCAAACAGGACGGTCGCCAAAGAGGATTGCCAGAGAAGAGCAAAGCGCCCAAAGGCCCAAGCACATCAAGTACCAAGCGGCATCCAGATCGTTGGTTTCTGTGGTTTCTGCTAGCACCTGACGTTTTGTAGTTGACGTCTCCTGCAAAAGTCTGTGAAATGTAAGGGCGCTACCGTGGGTGGTTAGCCGTGACGGAAGGGTAACGAGGCAGTTGATATTTGTTTGATTCACCACAACTGTCGCCTTTCCCGGCAGTCAACGCGAATATATTTTTGTCAAAGTTTCGGCAGCTTCACTTGTGAATGGTCTTGTTCCAGGTGTTATGGTCGTGAGCGTTTCGTGTTTCAAACGCGCCTGCATCCTCTTATCGTCACCAGGAGAATCGCGCTTCATGTTTAACGCTGACAGAAGCAGCCTTTGATATACGTTCGTTGCCTTGCTGCATTTTCTCAGCAAAGAAAATTCCAAAGATCCAAGGGCACCAACAATAGCGAGCGTTTTCCAGTTTCTTTGTTGGTTTGTTGCGCACAAAATGTGGACGTCATTTCTCACGTGCCGTGTGTGTAATCACGTGACTCATGCTGCATCATGAATGCTCAGCGACGATAACTTAGAGTCAGGTGTAGTACCTTGGCACTCGCTGTGCGTCGGCCCATTTTTTTTCACTCTGTTTTGGTGAAAGAAACTGCTTTTTGGTACGTGTTGACCCATAGGTCCGCATCTGATCAGTCACGTGAATTTGCCACATCAACCTCGACGTAGGCTCGAGGCTGTGAGTAATTTACAATCTGTTCATTTTTCACCTTTCTAACCATGCTTATACGTTTACTTAGTATCTTCTTAATCGTATTTGCATAGGTATTCAATACAGTTGTTAACCTCGACGTAGGCTCGATACTGAGACTTATTTTCTTAATCGTATTTGTGTAGGTTCGGGACTCCAGTACGATACACCATATACCTCCTTATCCTTATAAAGAGGCCAAGTACCTCGTTGCCAGTGCTTTTCAAGGTTTCTAAGATCAGCATTCATTGGTTGTCAGCATCTCTGATATTCCAATTTTTCCGACCTGCTCTCGGCGGAATCCCGGCTTTTGACCACCATCTGACATTTTCTGCACGACGCGTAGCCAACTGTCACCTTTGTCCTGCTCAATGCCGTCCCGCCAATCCACCGAATTTCATCCTAGTCCCGGACACATGACAACGACTGTTGTTCTCGCCTTTGTTCTTTAAGAGATTGACCTTGTAAACCCACCACTAAGACTTATCTGTTCAGCGATGAGACTCTCTTTTCAATTCGTTGCCCTTGCGGCGCTTTTGACCTCGACTGCTCTTGCTCAGTCACCTCTTTGGGGTCAATGTAAGCTACGATCCTCCGACCTCGATGCAAAGATGATGAATACTCATTAGGCGGGGGTATAAGCTGGACAGGATCGACTGCATGCGTTGCAGGGTATGTTACCTCTTGAGAAGCGCGGCAATTTCTGACCCTCGTGTGTAAGATCTGTGTGTACACGCCAGAACGATTGTCAGCGGGAAAATCTTTATATCTCGGTGATGAGACTGAAATCACTCTGACAGGGTATTACCAGTGTGTCCCTGGAACGGCTACTGTGACTACCTCTGCAACAGCTAATGAGACATCCGCTACCTCAACCCAGACCTCTAGCACATCCTCTCCCACTTCCCCCAGCAAGGCGAACTATTGGTTCAGCTTGTGAGTTCTGTAACTGGTCTACATGAAATAGCTTTATCATTCTTCCGAACACAAGCGGCGACTCGTATACTCAGACTGGTTTCGACCCTACCCTCACACTTCCCACAGTCGGCAACCCCCTGGGCAACCCAATCTACCCGGGCTACACCTCGACCGGCGGGCAGAACTGGGTCGACTACGTGACGACAGAATTCAACAACTCCCTTCCCTTCACCTACAACTACGCCTACGGAGGCGCAACCATCGACGCCACCCTCGTTACACCTTTCCAGCCTACCGTCTTGTCTCTGACAGACCAGGTCAACCAGTTCCTGGGTGGTGCAGGCACCAAGCCTGCGGCTACTCCCTGGAGTAGTGCCAACTCACTGTTCTCAATCTGGATCGGTATTAACGACATCGGTAATAGTTACTACATGGGAGGTGATCGTGATGCGTACGACATGGCAATTTCGTCTTCCACCATGTCGTTCAATCTCTCTTTTGCCACAGTTTCTCTGACACTCTATTGTCCGCCGAGTTCGCATTGGTCCAGAAGCTCGTATGTCGTCATGATGTCATTATTCTATGTCGTTATTATTATTGACACTTGTTCTCCCTCCTTGACAGTAGTATGGCCTAAATCAATGTGCGTTATGTCCGTTCTGATCTGGCTTTTCACAGCAATGTCGGAGCTAGGAACTTCCTTTTCGTCAACGTTCCCCCTGTTGATCGCTCCCCATTAGTACTTTCCTCCTCCTGATTTGTCGTCCGTTGATCAGGTTTGTTTTGTCAGATGACCGCACAAGGTACCACAGCCACCTCACTCGAAGCGAGCGTCATTGCTGGGTTTAACACTAAATTACTGCAACACGCCGACGATTTTAAAGAGAACAACACCGGGGTATGTATCGGAATGCTATTAATGGATTTCGAGCTCAAACGGTATTCTCATAGGTGACGAACTACTTTTGGGATTCTAACGCTCTGTTCTCAACTATCCTCGATGACCCTTCTGCTTATGGCTTCATCGATAACTCAACCATTGGCTTAAACTCGGACGATTTTTGGGCGTGAGTTCTCTTTATCATTAATCAGATTAATTTTCTTATTTGAACGTGTTGTATTGTTTCTACAGTAACAACCTTCATCCGACTAGTATGTCCTTCTTATTTTTTTTTTCTTAGCACAACTAATATTATTTAGGTTACGCTCACTACTACTTCGGACAGCAGGTTGGTGAAGTCGTCCTTAAAAACACTATTTGGTGAACGACGTTGGGGTCGCGTACATCCTATATTCTGTGTAAAAGTGCGTACAGAGACAATAAAACTATATTACATCTTGAATTGAACGTCGTACTATCATGTCGATCGTTACTCGCCAGGGCTGAACTTCCTTCCAAAAATCACTTCAGTTTGCCGCTGCATTTCGAAAAAAAAAGATCCCGGAATCGTTCATATGGTACAAGAGCGAGTGTGGAACTCTATTTTAATCATTTTGACAGAGAAGTGACATACCTGAGAGTTTGTATGCCTCCTGTATGGTTGCCAACCCGACGAGACACTCCAGAAGATTATGTACACTGAATACCAAGATAGTTTGCATAATAATTAGGGAACTAGATACCGAGACGATTAGAGATCAGATGAAGTTAAACTTCATCGCACAATGTCAGACGATGATGGGTCCACCGTAAGTGGCACATATCCCAAGTCTGATGACCGGTGTAGAAGAGGGATAGTCTCACTGAGGAAATGTCCTCGGTAGTCGGTCGTTTCCTGGGGTCAGAACACGAGTGGGCGACGAAAGAAGAAGGAAGTAGCAGCGAGATAGTCTCCTTGTTGAGTACGAATGTTGCAAGAAGAGAATAAAATACGCTGCGCAAGAGGAGTCAGGGTGTGATAAGGAGAACAAAACGAAGTCGAAAGAGTCGAAAGTAGAGGGTAGAGTAGAAGTCGAAATAGGAAGTAAGACGTGTGTATGCGGCGTATACGTGGAGTGATGTTCGTCGAGACGTGACGAAAGTTCAAAGAACAGGAGGCGAGCACTCGAGAAACCAAGAATAACCCAGTAGTCAGAGAGTAAGGGTGGTATTCCGTAGCGAGAGAGAGAAGGACGACTAAGATAACGAAGCTGAGAGTAGACAGAAACCGAGGGAGTCAAGTTGCCGACCAGCCGATGCAGAAGTAGAGATGCCGAATCAAACGATCAAATTCCAGTACAGAGCCGAGGCAGAGAAGCGATAACACCGAGACGCCGAGAGAACCCGAGTCCGCTGCCGAAGATAGCGAGCACGCGATATTTGACGTCGGATCAGACGTCGACGAAGTCAGAAACGTGCCGAACAAGACGAGACTCCAAGACCAGACTAGACGACGAGACAGTATAACGATACGCGCGAAACAAGCTGAGCTCAAGACCAGTAAATGTGGGGTGTAGAAAAACCTATCTATTCGTATGTTTCTCTCGCCTTTTATACTTATTTTACATGATCTCAGCATCGACGATCCTCCGCGACATCGCTTCGAATCGTCGATTTCCTCCCATATTTACATTTCGACCGTTGGTTGGCCTCATAATTGCAAACCTTATTTCTCTCTTTCCATACTCGTACCCTCGATTTCCCAATCCGTCCGTCCAACTTTTCGTTCACCCTTCTACTTTCCCGTTTCTCGTTGTTTGTTTTAAACTCCCTCTCGTCCATGTCGAATCTACTTCGCGTGCCATACCTTCTTCACGGTGTATTTCCATCTGCAGAGTCCATCTCCCTACCACACCGGAAAAAGGGTCAGCATACACGACATTTATTCTCTTAATTAATTACCTTTACCCTTAGATTCGAGACTCACGCATACATATAAAACCTTAGACACAGTGCTTATACCCTCAGTCAAATATACGAGGACTGAGGGTAAGCAACTACGTACACTTATCATACCGGACGCTATACTCACAGCCTATCTCAGTATACATACTTGTGTGTATAGGTCTTGGGTTGTAACACACAAGAAATTCCGGACAGACACACGAGCCTCCAAACGAAGATAAAAAAAACCATAGACGATTGAATCCGGCATATTAATTGTCGCCGTCCCAATCAAGTCCCGACTCATCTGAGTAATCCGACATCGCAACACCCTTGCTGATCTTCACAAGTTCAAGGGCGGCCATTCTCGACGTGATATTGCTTAATGAAAAAGCTTCAGACGCTACGTCATGAGCATCAACGACAGACTTCGGGGCTGTCGATAGGTGGGGATTTTTTGGAATTCGTTTTCTCGGGGACAGATGAACTTGTACTTTCTGTACGTGCTTCCCTGGTCGTCGCGCTGGTGCCAGAAGCGAGAAAGAGGCTTGATCTATGTGTTGTCCTAGTTCATTGCACCCGGTTGGAGACTCATCATCAGCCATCAGCCTCAGCTGCTTTTTGTCTTCTAACACCTGTGAGTGTAAGTTGCTCCGTTTTTTTCAGACCTATGACTTGACGCGTGTATAACAATATTTCATTTCTTGTGCTCGTCATAAGTGGAAAATATACTGTATTATCTTCATCTTTTCTTGATCTTATCTCTGATCGGACAAAGAAGACAATTTGAATGAGTGACTATTGACAAACAGCGGAAACTTCTGATGAACGTGCCATATGCATGGAACTATCGCACGAGCTGCCCGCTATCATTTTCACTTCCTTAGTCGATTCAGTTATGTGGGCTACGCACCAATAACAGGCGGCTTCTCGGCAATGTGCATTGACGAACGTGCATGGTACGCCTCGTGTGTCTGGACGGTCTACTATTTGTATTCGAGTATCTGAGTGCTCTGTCTGACTTCTATTCATCAGAGACTCTGTAACCGTTCGAAGCAGCTGTGATGAATGTATCAGCTAGAAAGCTCGTCGACCTCTCTGAGGTTGAAAATTTCGCAGATATAAAAGATGACAAGACCAGAGAGGCGTTCACCGTGATCCCTAGGAGTGCAACTTGTCGTCAAACAACAATGGGCAACCTTTTCTTCCTGAGTGTTCTATGTACATTTGGAATCTATCTCATCTCTGGTGCTGCGGCTCCTTCGCGTGGAGATGTTACCACCAACGTTCCAAAGAAATTATGGACCAATTGGGCTATGTACTCGCCGTATTTCGCCGCTGATAAGTATAAGAGTGCTCCCAACGGCTGTAGGATAACTCAGGCATGTAATCACCTTCTGTTGATGTGTAGCATTCATTTATTGATGAGAATGCGGGTAGGTTAACATTGTAAGTCGGTGTGAATTATACCAAGTGTGTTAAAAGGTTTGATGCTCGGCTTTAGCTCCAGAGGCATGGTGCCAGATATCCTACCGCTCATGCTGGAGAGCAAATCATGGCGGCTGTGAATAAACTTACCGCTGTTTCAAACTACACCGATTCGAGCCTTTATTTTCTCAAGACTTACACCTACTCCCTGAGTTCTGACATTTTAGTTCCTTTCGGTGCAGCTCAGTATGTTATGCATTTTACCCGTTTTACTGCTTCCTTAGCTAAATTCCAGATCTCGGACCGCTGGTCAGGAACACTTTAAGCGTTACAAATCTCTCGTCAGTGATAATCAACTTCCCTTCGTGAGAGCCTCTGGCTCGGAACGTGTCGTTGACTCAGCTACCAACTGGACAGCAGGTAAGGTTACGAAATTTTAAAAACGTTATCGTCTTGTGAATCATGCTGTAGGTTTTTCCCGCGCTAGTAATCATGTCTACAATCCTTCTCTTTCTGTCATCCTTTCCGAATCAGATTCTGTGCGTGAACGCAGAAGTCAATATATATATCCGCTCAATTTTCTCAGGCCAACAATACGCTTGACGATAACATGTGCCCCAATGCTGGTAACTCGGATTTCCAGACAGGTGCTTGGCTGGCAACATACGCCCCTCCCATCGCAGGACGTTTGAATGAGGAAGCACCTGGAGCAAATATCACCATATCGGATGTGTACAGTTTGATGTCTTTGTGCGCCTTTGAAAGTGTGTCTATTAATAGTGAGAGCGCCTTCTGCAACCTGTTTTCTCAAGCCGAGTTCGAGGATTTTGAGTACTATGGCGATCTCGACAAGTACTACAATACAGGGTATTTCATTTTCTTCCCTCTTAGGGTTTTTCTCACTTCCTTGCAGTTATGGACAGGAGCTTGGCCCCGTCCAGGGTGTTGGCTACATCAATGAGCTGATTGCACGTCTTACCGGAAAGGCTGTCAGCGACAACACCCAAACCAACCACACCCTCGATACCTCGCCCGAGACATTCCCACTAGATCGAACTATCTATGCCGACTTCTCACACGACAACCAGATGATCGCCATTTTCGCAGCCATGGGTATTTTCC
>QFEW01005877.1:0-11248 GCA_003316525.1 Termitomyces eurrhizus | reverse complement strand
TATGTGCAGAACTCAGCTCTGGTCGGTCGTTTGCGTAGGCTTGCGGTGGTTGACCAGGAGCGGCAAGAGCAGGAAGCCGAAGAACTCAGACAGCATCATCGTCTGCTCGAGAATCAGAGCCGACGTCGTGCATGGTTGAATCAAACGCTAACTGGCGGTGCCCGCAGCCATGTCGACCTAGGGATGTCGGTTGTTTTCAAGAGTTCTTCTTTGGCGCAACATTCATGGTCAAGCGAAGACTATGAATATCTACCGCAGGGTCTTTCACCGTCCATCCAGCGGCGACAGGAGTACGAAGAGTACAATAAAGCGCAACTGAGGAGGAAGCGTAGCCAACGATGTATGATGATTCCAAGACTCTTCCCTGTCAGCGAGGAGGACGGCGAGGACGGCGATGACGCCGTTCTTAATGCACGAGAGTTCGAATTTGATTTCGAATTTGAAGTTGATTTGGAAGCGGAGACACGATGGACCGATTCTGACGCGTCGTCGGACAACACATTGGGTATGGTTTTGCCAGCGTCTTTGGAGTTCGAGAGACTGCAGCCGCGACCTCGAGTGCGTACCAGCAGCATACACAAGCCACATCTTTATGTACCGCTGCCAGTTCGACTCGAGCCAGAACAACTACCATCGCCTCCACTCATTGCGTCAATCAGTCAATCTTTATCTTCTGGTAGACAAATACTAAGTCAAGATGACCTTTCGACACCAGGCTACACAGAAGTCGATGCTAACTTGAATGTCAGCCAAGTGGACATCTCTGGGTATGGCGGATTTGACAAGTGCACAGAGGACGATCTCACACTTGCGATGGATCTGCCAATAAGTGACCGCTATGAAGATAACGGGAACTCGACAAACAAAAGGCGTCTCGAATTTGATAGCGATCACAGCTGGTTTTCTTCCAGGTCATCACGACCTCTAGACCTAGGAAATCTTCCTTGTCGATGACGGGGTTTCGATCAATTGTTACTGGTTTTCACAGACACCTTTCTCATCCAAGACCTGCAAATCGAATTCTCGTGCATCTAGTAATGGTGAATCTACACATATATACGTCTCCAGTGCGTCAGGACAATCCTTACATTTTCTGTCGTGAATTTACCGCATTAACTCTTTCGTTACCAATTACCGACGTTCTTTGACAACATACTTTACCGCCCGTGATGTTCCCCTTCTGAAGTCACATAGTTCTTTGCAAGCATTGCGCATCATCTATACATAATATGGTATCATTATATTTTTGCATAGAAGTCAAATACATGTGCTCTTTAGCGTTGTCTAGCTATTTGGCACCGGCTTTCTTCTTTACAGTATAAATACTTTACTTGTTTGTAATTAGAGACATTGAATCCTACCCATTTAAACATGCCACTGTTCAGATTTCCTTTTAGTGCACTCTCTGAGTTGCCAAGGTCAGGGACTTGCTCAATATCAACATGCTCAACACCTACCAAGGCTAAATTACAGGACTATCTTATAGTGCTATCTTAATGCTTAGCTAAATCTGAACATCATCACTACTGCTACTTGTCCCAACAGGAAGCAAGGCAGAGATAGAATTACAAGATTATGCTGCTGACAAAAGTGCTCTACCACTTTGTCAGCTAGCAGAACCTATAGTAGGAGACAACATTATTCCAATGTTCTTCATCCTGACATTGTTACTGTCTTTCATGCAGTCTCACTCTCCAAGCACTTCTGCAAGTGACAATGTCCATGAGTGGGAAATTATATAATATGCCTGTCTCACATCACTTCATTTCACCTTGCTCAACTCCATTTTCTTTTTGTGAGACCTAGAAAAAACAGGAGAGCGATAGAACTATAGAACTATAGAACAGGAAAAAGAACAAATAAGCCTCAGTATGCGTGTCGTATAATCGAGAAGCAACTGATATTTCTGTACCTATAGAACAGGAAAAAGAACAAATACTATGCGTAACCATTAATTAGTATCAGATTGTGATAAAGGACAAAGTAGAGAAGGAAGAATAACTTACAGCCTCAGTATGCGTGTCGTATAATCGAGAAGCAACTGAGGCGCAAGTAAAAGCCGTGACCAATTAAATACCAGTCTACACGTGACGAATGAAGAAGAGCAGACCCTAAAGTACAACACTTTTCTTTACTCATCTTATTCTCATTCTTATCTATGACCAAGTTAGAAGAGGTCTTGCCATTTGCAGGTATTTAACAAAGTATATTGAAGGTATCTTGTGATACAAAATATCCACATATGCTTAAAAAGACAGAGAAAGCGAGCAGAAGACTATGAGGAAAGTGCATGTCCAAAGGTTACTTTGCCCGACTTCTTTGCATCAAGGTGTCTAATCCGTTGACGAAACGGAGCCAAGTGGGCGATAACTTGAGCTAAATAGCGAACCCAATTAACAAGATTCCATCTCCAAGGACGTCCGCAGATTTTGCGCAACATTCGAATATGAAAAGGAACAGGCGCTTCACGAAATTTGGCCCATTTCTCTTTGAATTCGGGGTCCAGGTACTGCCAACGGTCAAATTCATCATATCGTGTGGGATATTTGCGTAGTCGACGACATGCAATATTTTCTAGTCTAGTTGTCAGAGGTTGAACCTGCTCCTCAAAGAACGTTAGGGCTTCTGATGCTGTAAAACGCCTTGAAATGTTCCTCGTCGTCATCATGTCTAAAAGGGGTGCTAACATGGGCGCCGAGGCCGTAAGGTGCTGTACAATAGTCAGATCATGGTGACATAGAAATGGCAGTAAAGATATCGATTAACCTGGAATTCCTTGCAAAAGAAAACACCCAACATTCCGACGTCAAATGCAAATGGATCAAAGTCAACTTCCCCCTGGTGAGTGTCGTCTGGACGTTGTGCCGGGTAGGTACGGAAAGAGATATCGCTAGGAAGTCGACATTCATTGATTCGTGAAGATGTCGAAAACATGGTTGAATGACTAAAGTCAAACAACGCATAGGTCAATTTCCCCTGGGTACGTAAGGATGCGCGATGGGGGTTGAATCCGTCATCGTCATGTCTATCGACGTGGTTGACGAGTATATTCTCCATCTTGATATCCTGTACATCATTGAATTGTGATGTCAAGTACTAAAAACGTGAAGACGCACTCCATGAACTATTCTTAGTGTATGAAGATAGTTTAATCCCTGGTAAGACGGTCATGGACTGTGTATAATGATAAGCTTAATTACCCAACCTTTAAAAGACAGTGGATAAAGTGGTACACTTCTTTCATACTCCTGTAGCTTGGTTCCAGGGGATTCGATCCCCATCTAGGTGTTGCGAGGAGTTCGTGGTCGTAATTCGTCAAAGAGCAACAAAGACACGAACCGAGGCATAATAGCAAGCCAATGACCCTCGCAAGGGAGTATGTCAAGGATGGGCATTACATTCTGAAAGTCATCCACCGACTTTGGCACACTTTGATTCTGAAGATATTTGAGGATACGATATTCCTCGCTCCCGAACAATATCGCCTTCAAGGCGACATGCCTTCCTTGCGAGTCTTGAGCGTATCCGACTATTGCCTATATCAGAGTTAAATATCAAAAAGATTGAAAAGAAAAGAATCAAACACACTCTGTCGCCTGTATTTGCATTTAAAGGTAGCTGTGCATCGTCCACTGGCCCTCCATGATGGGCATAAGGAAAAGATGTGTCTTGCTGACGAGCTTCAGGTGGAAAAACTGTGTCCGAAGGTTCACCCGAAGTATGATACACCCGCTCATACATAGAATAGCCTTGGTTCGATATCCAAGACTTAAAAGGCGCTGAGTCCCACCAGGCAATTCGCCGCTCCACAAGTTCGCAAAAGCCATCGTCTAGTCCATCTAGCGTTGTTGGAAGGACAGAATCAAGGCTGTCTTGGCAATGAGCGGGAGATCCTGGTTGCGTAGAATGTGTGTTGTCTGCCGTAGACAAGGCAGACATTTTAACTCAAGTCCGAAGAGGATACTCAATGTCTGTATGGGGTCTTAAGTAGCGAAAATCGATTAGACTTGCTGACTCACAGACAGACTGACAATAGTTACGAGGATATTCACAAAAAAGCTCAAGGTCAAAAACACGACGTGACAGTGACCAGAGGCAAATCTAGTCAAATCAACAAGATTGCTGTCAAGCATGATTTTTACAACCGCAGCGTGAGGTCACGGTGAGGTCACACGAGGGAGAAGAGTCTTCGCACAATATAGAACGGGTGTAAGCTCTGGTATTGGGAAGAACTACAGATGTAGAGTCCGGGGTTTATATACTGGTGGACTGATCAATGTACCGATGTGGTCCTGTGCGGGCAGGTACTCAGCAGCGATAAGATAATCAAGGGAGTCCGAAAGGAATGAGTAACGGTCGCTACATATGCGCCTCCAGAGAACGGAGTGAGGGATGCCTTATAGTGGGTGTCAGTTACGAGTGAGTCAAGTATGAAATGGTAAAGAATGGTATCATCCCGGGTTCAAACACGCGGGTTCTGGGTTTGAAGTGAATGAGATGGCATGGGTTTCGAGCGCAAGGGCGCGGATCAATATAACTGAAAGTGTGTCGAAGGAAGAGGTAAATGGGTGTGGATTCAAGCAACGGGGGATTCTTCGTCCATCCGTTCATCGTCGTAGTTGTCGCCCTCCGCGTCGAGATCAGAGGGGGAGGAAGATCTGATAAAGCTGACTTTGGAGACAGCAAGTTCAATTGGAAGTAAATGTCGCCTGCAGATCACAGTCACGTGGAACCATGACTTTGAAATAGAATTCATTTTTCTTGTCTTTGTAGAGATAGACTCTCAGCTTTTCCCTCGTGGCGGTGGCGTCGGTTACTTCCCGGTTATCAAGTCGGGTTTTCTCTTTGTCATTCCTTTTACTCTATCCTCTTGCTCTACGATCGTTGACGATCGTAGCTATATAGTTCTTTTCAGCCACCACTGGACCGGTGGTATTGGTCTGCATCCGAATCTGGAAATCCCTCAGTTCTTTCCATAAGACTGAGGGTACGTCTTCCTTAGTAGTCTTTGGTTTTACATTAACTTACGTCTAACCTGTAGAGGATCTCTTACATTTCGTACTACAGGTTAATATAAAGGAGTTCTTTCCATAAGACTGAGGAGGATCTCTTACATTTCGTACTACAGGTTACGGGCCCCGAAAAGCGCACATTGACTTTTCGTACATTGACATTTAACGACACAAAGACACTGACATTTAACAACACAAAAACAAAACATGACTACCACAACGTCGTCTGGAGGGAACGGCAACCCTCCCATTTTCCCGGAAGAGTTCCTGTTTGATGGAACGAATTACTTCATGTTTAAAAACTGAGTCATCCTAGCAGCCAAACTCAGAGGTGCGGAAGGATATCTCGAAGGCACGATAACTATGCCAACACCCAAAACAACGGTACCCAGTCCCACAGCGATGGAGTGGTGGGACACAGCGCCGTCCTACCAGGAATGGCAAGCCCGAAATGCGTGGACGGTAGCCCTGATTGTCTATAACACCAAAAATCCCATTGGCCTCGGAATAAACATGTCCGACTCTGCCGCAAAAGTGTGGGCGACGCTGAAGGAATCCTATGGAACGGCGTCAGACCTGGGAGCAAATTTGGCCGAGAACCTGCTTCGGACCACAAAATACTCGGATGGTACGGACTTTTCTGAGCACATTGCAAATCTTCGGTCGAAATGGAACAATGCCATTGACAAGGGAGCTGACATTAAGGATAACCAGTTCAGAGCCATCGTCATCTCGTCGCTTCCTGCATCATGGGATTACATCATTGCATCACTCCAGTCGACAAAAACCTCCGTAGACTTGATCGCAGGATTGAATGTCCATTGGGAACGCCTGAAGGCACGGGCAGTGGGATCTGGCACTACCTCTAACGCTCTACTCATAAAAACCCCTCAACCCCAAAAGAAACTCGTGTGTACAAACTCCAATTGCGGACGCACAGGTCACTCGATCGAAAACTGCTACTGGAAGGGTGGAGGAAAGGAGGGTCAGTTCCCGCCAGGTTTCGGACGAAGAAGGAATGCCACACCTTTCCAGTCCAACTCGCAACCTAATCCTCAAACCCCTACCGCAAATCTGGCAGATACAGCGACTCAGAACCCACAAACAACCTATGCGTTAATGGCTGACTTACCATTCACTCCCGCGGCGGTGTACAACCATAATTTGGAACCCTTGGAGTCCTACTTGGCCGGGGTGGAGATCTCAGCTACTGCTTTCGCTGTACCAGCCGTGGGAGAGGTTGTCCTGACATACGCTGACTCAGGAGCGACCGACCATTGCTTTGTAAGACGCACTGAGTTCGAGGACTACCAGGCCTACGCCACACCACGTCGAGGCATCGCAGCAAACCGGGGAGGTGTCTTCAGCATCATGGGAGAGGGAACAGTCAGGAAAACAGTATCGAATAATGGGTACATCTCTCAACTAGTCTTCAAAGGCGCATTACACACCCCCGATTTATCCGCGAACCTTGTTTCTATTGGAAAATTTGATGATTTGGGATTCTCCGTGGTGTTCAAAGGAGGGCGAGCCAGTTTCGTCGACCCTAAGGGAAAAACCTTTATGTCTGGTGAGAAGAAGAACCGGATGTATCTGCTGGATCTTCACCCTGTATTGAGCACCTCTGCCTCCAGTAACTCTGCTCTCGCCACCCCGGCCCCCGACCACAAAACCACGCCCCCTAAGGTTTTGGTAGCAAAGTCCCTGGACAAGCCAGTTCCCCTCGACGTTTGGCACAGAAGATTTGGCCACGCCAGTGTCCAGTCAATCCGGAAGTTAGTATCTAAACAGATGGTTAGCGGGTTGCACATTCTAGGTCAACTTAGCGCACCTGGCCTCTGTGAGGATTGTATTTATGGGAAGCACATGACTCGGCCTTATGACGGCACTTCTGAGGACGTCCAGATTGCTGGGGAAAAGGTCTACATTGACCTTTGGGGTCCAGCGTCGGTGGTTTCGCTAGGTGGAGCTCTCTACCTGATGATGTTCTTGGACGCTGGGTCATCTCGACTCCAGGCCACCCACTTAGCGAACAAAACCAGCGAGGCCACCCTCACTGCCCTGAAAGCTTACGTCACAAACGCGGAACGCCAAACAGGGAATAAGGTTAAAACCATCCAGGTAGATGGCGGGAGGGAGTGGGTGAACCACCTGTGGCACGGCTACTGTCAGGAGATGGGAATAGCATTGACTCCTGTCGTACCGTATGCTCACTCTCAAAATGGAGTCGTCGAACGAGCCATTAGGACCGTTTTTGATGGCGTCCGGTGCTTGCTTGCAGACAGTGGTTTGCCGAAAAGTCTGTGGGGTGAGGCTGCTGCTACCATCGTCTATACGCGGAACCTATTACCTTCGTCTCGCCATCCTGATACGATCCCCGAGGAGAAGTGGTCTGGGAAAATGCAAGACGTGGGACATTTACGTCCATTTGGCTGTGTTGCCTACGCCAGGGTCCCCGAGGAATTGATCAGATCAAAACTCGACCCTAGATTGGTTAAGTACACACTTGTGGGGTACTCAAGCCACGGTTACCAACTGTATGACAAGACCTACCGTCTGATCGTAACCAGCCGCGACGTGATATTCAAAGAGGGATCAGGCCACCGCATGGCCACACTGCCTGATGGGGAGGAATTGGAGAGCTCCGCACCAGTTGCTCCAAACCTGTTGGTAGGCCCGATCCCGCCCACTAGGCAGCAGATTGCGCCCCGCATCCGACCCACCGACAGCCCACTGCACCCCGCGCATGACGGAGGACCTGAATCTCCCCAGCAAGTGACATGAGATGACTTGCCTATTGCTCTGCGACACTCCACTCGCACTCTGCGGCCCACCCGGGCCCTTTTGGATGCCCAGGAAACCCTTACGACTGAGTCTGCGGCACGGGATGCGGGGGAGGCTTGGGCTGGGGGAGACAGTACCCCAGAGGCGTTGACGACCACTGCGTTTGCGTTCAGCACGATAGCGAGGGGAGACGGAGACAATACTGCACCAAGGAGTTACTGGGATGCGATGAAAAGGCCTGACCTTTGGGTGCCAGCGATGGAGGCCGAACTGAATGTCATGAGAGAAAAAGAGGTGTGGGACGTTGTGAGGATCGAGGACATGCCTGCAGGAAAGAAGATGGTAGATTGCATGTGGGTCTATGCGAACAAGTTCGATGAGGAGGGGGAGATTGTGAGGAGAAAGGCACGTTTGGTCGCGAAGGGGTACACGCAAGTGAGAGGTGAGGACTTCGATGAGACATATGCATCAGTGGTCCGTTTAGAGTCCATGAGGATGACAGTAGCAATCGCGGCTTCAAAGGGGATGCACCTATGGCAAATCGACTTCGTTTCCGCTTATCTGAACAGCAAATTGGAGCATACTATCTACATGAGGCCCCCTCCAGGTTTTCGTGGGGGGGAGGGAAAAGCACTACACCTCAAGAAAACTCTTTATGGGCTCATGCAGGGCGGCCACAACTGGTGGTACAATCTCGATCAGGCATACAACAATTTGGGATATCTTGCTTCCAGAGCAGACGGTTGCGTTCGATACAAACGACATGGCGGTGAACATACCATTATGGACAATTACAACGATGACGTGCTAGGAGCCTCAACTACAGAGGAAGGGGCTCGATGGGCAAAGAGGGAATTAGGGGCTAAGTTTGAAGTCAAGGATATGGGAGAACTAAAATACATTCTAGGGGTGCGGTTCGACCGAGATCAAGCCACGGGAGACATACACTTGTCGCAACGATCGTATTTGGAACGAATGCTGGAACGGTTTGGCTTTAAGTCCTCAAAACCTCGACGAACACCCTTACCCACCGGATTAATCCTTACGGAGTCCCAATCCCCTCAGAATGATGAAGACAGACATTACATGAAGGACAAACCGTATCGAGAAGCCTTGGGATCGCTTATGTGGGCACAAGCCGCAACGTGGCCAGACTTATCCTACGCAGTCAGACTCCTCGCTAGATTCCAGAGCAACCCCGGACCTGCTCACTGGCGGGCCTTGGCCCACGTGATGCAGTATGTGAACGGGACTCTGGAATACCGCATTACGTATCGGTATGGAGCAGACCTCAAGCCCGTTGGATATGTCGATGCCGACTACGGAGGCGACCTTGATACACGTCGCTCGACTGGCGGTTACGTGTTCACTATGGCTGGGGGAGCTGTGTCATGGAGTTCTAAGAGACAGCCTACTGTTGCCTTATCAACCACTGAGGCCGAATATATGTCACTAACTCGAGGAGCCCAGCAGGCTATGTGGATGCACAATTGGTTACTTGAGGTAGACCTCCCCCAAACCCTGCCGGCCATCCTTCGCGTCGATGACTCCCCAGCTCTGTTCTTAGCTCAGTACACAAAAGGACACGCCCGCGCTAAACATATTGACATCCGACATCATTACGTTCGAGAACGCGTGAAAGTTGGAGATCTCGACGTTGTCTATATCCCGTCCACGGAAAATCCTGCTGACCTTTTTACGAAACCCCTTCCCCATGCCACTCACACGTACATGATCAAGTTGTTAGGCCTCAACCCGGAGCTGTGAGTCTGGGGGAGTGTAGAGATAGACTCTCAGCTTTTCCCTCGTGGCGGTGGCGTCGGTTACTTCCCGGTTATCAAGTCGGGTTTTCTCTTTGTCATTCCTTTTACTCTATCCTCTTGCTCTACGATTGTTGACGATCGTAGCTATATAGTTCTTTTCAGCCACCACTGGACCGGTGGTATTGGTCTGCATCCGAATCTGGAAATCCCTCAGTTCTTTCCATAAGACTGAGGGTACGTCTTCCTTAGTAGTCTTTGGTTTTACATTAACTTACGTCTAACCTGTAGAGGATCTCTTACATTTCGTACTACAGGTTAATATAAAGGAGTTCTTTCCATAAGACTGAGGAGGATCTCTTACATTTCGTACTACAGTCTTTGTACCATCCATGATCACTTTCATGTCTAGCAATCCTGACTTCAATTTTACTTCTCTGGATTTTCCAAGCTACACTAATGCTCACTAGTCTTAATATCTCATAAGTTACTATTCATTAGCTCAAATATATGATCATTGATTTAGATCTAGCTGACTTCAAGAATGACAAATGGGTTTTATCATTTTGAAGTAAGTCAGTTCTGAATTGCGAATTCTGCACTTATTGTCTTTATCTATCCTTCAGCATCTTTTCATATAGGAAGTAAATCTCTTTTACACTAACATTGTCTGCACAAGCAATGGACCTAATTCTTTAAAGGTAAGTTGTTTTACTATAACAAATTTTGTACTAATTGCTTGTTTCTAATCTTCTCCAATGTCTCCAATAGTAATTGTTGCTAATGCTACTAAAAATGACCTTGTTCTTTCACAAAATGCTGCATACATGGATCTTGTGAACAAATGTAATGAGAAAGATGTGGAAATTCACATGTTAATATGCATATATACTTCCTTGTCACATATAATTTTTACTCACACTTGAAACTCATAGTTCAGAAGTGACACATTTGCATAAGCTGTCATTTACATTAGCTAGCTCATCAAAATTGAATATATTGTTTACTGCATCTCTTCAACCCTGCATACATTGTACATCATCTTCAAATCTTTGAATGCTGGGCCCACTTCCTAATACCAAGGACTGAGATGACTATCCAGACATAATGTTTTGGCATGAGCAGCAGTGGTCTGATCAGATAGATAGGGATGCTTTTGATCTCAAACCACCATCTGACCACAGTGGGAACTCAAGTTCTTGGGCTTGAAAAACATGGAACAGAGGGGGCATACAATTAGAAGTAGACTAGCTGCTATGTAAACACTTCAAACCACTACTTCTATGGCTCTACTGTGCAGAATTTTTGTGAAATGTCAACAAACAGCAGGAAGCCAGCAGTGAAAAACATGAGGCAATCTGCATGCAAAACCATGGGCACTGGGCAGGGCAGGACTACTAGAAGAAATGCTGCATGTGAACAAGCACCAAAGATACAAATGATGGAGGATGCCAGACTATGGTTGATTGAGAACGGTGCATTGATAGAAGTCAGGGATGTAGTCGATGTGAATACCCTCAAAGTAGCTTTGCTCATGCTGACTGCAAGGAAGGACACAACCAAGGAGATCAAGGATGGGTTATAAGTGGTTTTCATTGGAATAGAGAAGGTCAGGGCAGGTGAGGTGGAGAAGTTGATGATGGAAAAGATAGAAAAAGCAATGGAGGGCTATAAGGAGGTATTGAAGAACCT
>QFEW01005868.1:0-22029 GCA_003316525.1 Termitomyces eurrhizus | reverse complement strand
CTTGGGAAAGTCGGACTACGAAAAAGTTATTAAGGGTGGCGCTTCAATAGTAAGTTGACTAACCCAAACAAGGGAATGAGGTCGTCCCGTATATCCCACGCGACACTGCAAAAAAAGAGTTCAGTCTAAGTCGTCGAGCGACTAAGAAACACACGAACCGACGAGAGAGTCGCAGGGCTACCTAGCGATGACAAACAAGGTATAGTTAGCATTCATGCATTACCAACTGAACAATAGAACTAGAACATACCTCATAAGGCATCCATGTGCCCTGTATCTTAAGGTATCCACCTCGCACGCGACGAATTAGCGGGGCCAGGTCAGGCTGAGAGTCAATCATCTTGACAATATCGGCTGAAGAGAGCTTGATATTTATAACTGATAAGCCAGGGAATTCTGAAGCGTACCTTTCGAATTTCCCAAGGCTGTTGGAAGCGTGGATGAGTTTGATGTAAAGATACTCTTGTTGGTGTCCAACCCACCTTTCCAGATCCCGGTCCACAGAATATATCCATCGTCGATATCCATCATTATCCACTGACCATTCAAGGGATACTCGTACACAGGTCTGAGATAGCATTATAGTGAATGTCTGATCCAAGAAAGAAATTGAAACATACATATAGCCTCGTGGATCATTGCTAGTGATATATCTGCCTTTAGTGACATGGTGATTGGGGCTGGCGTAAGGTCGGAATCGAGGCCCTGTGCTTGATGCCGAAGTTGGGACCGTATCCTTAAAGGTTATGAGCGTCAGGGGAAGACTGATGAGAGCGGCACGGGAACACTGACCTGTAATATATTGGAGGACATTTTTTCAGAAAAGTGGCAAGTCTTGGAAATGGGTGGGCTTATATGTAAAAGCGGGGGACGGAAGCGGTTGATAGACAGATCTTTGTTTAAGTCCCGTGGTGTCGGACACGAATCCGGGAAGATCAGATACACCACAGAATATCTCTGAATGTCGAAAGATGGGGAAGACGAACTCGGTCCGTTTGATTTTCCACAACCATAACATTTAATCCTGGAGCAAAAAGTGAACAACCCTAAATTGGCCTTGAAACACGTGCGAATAACAGAGGATGTTGCCCTGTGCTGCCGCCTATGTTGCCATGCGGAATCGTAAATGGAAATCAGACAGGTACCTGACCTTCGCAATTGCTTAGGCCCTCGGCAAGATCTAGCGATCTAGCTTACAAGGGGAAATTCCCAACACAGATCACATCTATCTTTATTTCTCCGGGGGAAAATTTTGGTTAGTCCCCTGTACATACCTGACATGTACAATTGTTTCCCGTGGTCGGCCGCCATGTCGTACGTGACCACATTAATGTGAGTGGGAGCGTCTGTAAGAGGTCGAATGATATCTGGAGTTTCCATGCATGTGAAGCGTGATCCCCTGAGTTGGAGCATCCGGGCGTCCACGGAGAGATCGAGCGGATAATGGATGAACCATCGAGGCCTCCTTAGTTTTAGATCCTTGTGCAGTGGAATGTTGCATTTGTCTCAACAGAAACTATCCGTTCAAGTGCTATGAGCAAGACATTGACCCACTAAACACCGCAGATATGTATAGCTTCAAGCTTCACCTGGCAGCTGTTGTTTAAGGCAAGTTGTAGTTCTCACGGCGCCGGTTTTGGATTTGTCCTCGATCATGACGATGTCGTTATTTGTGCCTGGACAGGTGAAGCTCTGATCCTCGATCAGAGTGATCGCGGCGTCGAGAGTCACGAGTCGGGACGGTCCAACCCGAGAACCGCCTGAGCAAATTGTCCTAACAGCACACCGGCCGCCCTTATCGCATCTCGGGACCGAGTCCATGTGGCTACATTTACACATCCATGTGTTGATGAACCTTACTAATGATATACAAAACATATCATGTCTATAGTCCGTAACCACTTGCGGCAAAGGCAAGGAGTGTCTGGTACACCTCAAAGCTCCCCACTCCTCCCAACGTATATATTACTTTACTTACTTCAAATCCATTGAATTGGCTCGCCGCACAGATTGTGTAGGCGCCCATGTTGTCGAAGCCAAGCCAGTCTCCAACCTGGAGCGCAGTTGGCAGCGTGGTCTTGGGAGACACACAGTCGATTGAATCGCAGGTTGGTCCCCATACGCTACTCAGTCCTTGTGGTTCCGATGCGGGAACATGGAAGGATCCATTGAGTGACAGCACGTACGGATGTATGATCTGGTGGTCGAACAGAATGCAGTTAAAGGCGCCGTAGACTCCATCATTAATGTAGTCTACGAGAAAAAAAAATTCAGTACTCAATCAACAGACCGAATGAATAGGACTAACACATGATGCCTGGTTGATCGGATGTCTCTACCATATTTGATTCTGGAACACCGGGAAGAGGAGCTCGCCGGGCGATTATGTTGGCAGCAAGCTTGAAGGCTTTGGAAACATAAAAGCGACCAGGCTCCGCAATGATCCTTAAGCCTTGACGATCAGGGAAGTACTGGTCAATTGCCTTGGTCAAAAACCCGGCAGCCTGCTCAAAAAGTGCGTCTTCAAACCCCCCACCAACGTCCAGGAGGCTAAATACAAATCCTGCTTCTTTCCCCATGTCAAAAACTGCACGGGCGCGCTTTATGGCATCGGTGTATACCGAAGGGTCATAGCATCCACTGCCCACATGGAAGGAGACGCCTACAACATCAAGGCCAAGTTCACGCGCCTTTGCGAGAAGCGCGGGCACGGTTACCAACGGAGCACCAAATTTAACACCGAACGCACACAGGCTTTTTGAATCGTCTGTCAGGATACGAATGACGAGCTTCGCCCTGGTGTGAGCACGAGCGATCTTGTAAAGCTCGTCTGCGTTGTCAAAGGTCATCGTCTCTACGCCCATCTTCGCAGCACTTCGGATGAAAGAGACGGCCTTGCAGGGATTTGCAAAAATGATGCGGGAGGGGTCAATGCCGCCCACATCCAAGATCTGAGAAATTTCTCCGTTGGATGCACAATCAAACCCGGAGCCCAAGGCAGCAAGGAGACGAATGACGTAAGGGTCCGGATTACATTTTACGGCTACGGTCGGAACGCACATGATAAGTACCATCAGACGGGGGTTTTGTGAATCACTCACCGTAGAAGGGTTGGACTTCGGGCAGTGCTGCAACCCACCTTTTGTGTTGGCGATAGACCTGACTGAGGTCCGCCACAAAGAAGGCCTTCTCGGCATCGGGCTGATGAGTCTCAGCGAGGTGGGCCGCCTTCATAACACCATCCCTCATATGAACTTCAGGATGCCCCTGGCGCAAGGGAGGGAGCGAGGGGAATATACTAATCTCCTCTTCAGTAGAAATGTCTACCGTCACCTTGACGGATGAAGGAGGTATAAGGGCTCTTGAAATGGCCCAATTGAATTTTTCTTGATAGCGCGGAAGAGAGTCGGAATAAGATAGGTCAATGGCACATGGCGCCGTCAAAACTTGCACCGTGGACATTGAATCAGAGGGAGGTGGGGTTGGTGGACGATCTATTGTGTCTAGGACGAGCTCGTGGACGTGTTCGTCCAGTATATGTATCTTTCGATGTGAGTTTACTTTGATGACCCAGCCGCCACGATGGCGAGCCGGGCGGTGTATTTCGCGGCAGTCGGGAGGAAACTTCAGTAGAGGTGGGTTCCTCGCTCCCTGTTCAGCGAGGATTGTGCTTGAAGGGCGAGATACTGGGTATTAAAGAACAAACAGCAAATAAAAAATAAAACACGGGGGTTGTCTAAAAGCCGATTGGGGGTGTAGCAGAATGTCAGGGAGGTTCGCCTCCGGTATACCATAAACACAGATGTCAACGGAAGGTTTCATGAAGGCTCACCTCTTACAGATGACCACCTGGGGATGAATTCAGCAGCGTTCCATGACAGCGAGCATTAATGCGTACTCTAGGGCCAGCAAACGAAGGTCCTGATTGTGTTCTTGGACAGTAATTGTGGCTGGAAGAGATCTGGTGGTCGCAGCGGTTGACTACGCCCAGATATGAGGGACTGTAAGCGATTCACGAGAGCTTTTTTGCGGTTGGCTAACTTGGAATACGATCAAAACTTTTTCTATTCCAGTTTATCGATTGAATTTTCGGGGCATGCCGAACTGCCTTTTATGGTATTACCCTCCCGATGTGACTCAATCGATGGGCGACGTCTTGAATCCTTTAGTATTAACGTTTACGTCCCCTTAATTCATATTCTCGCTCCTAAAGTCAAAATTACTCGATGAAACGTCTAATCAAGTACGGCGAATGAGTCTAAAATTTTCTTTTCTTGCTTCAAAAGGCTTTCAGATAACGAAGCAAACGTAATTACTCAGGAGTATCGACATTTTTTTGTTGAAAAAATGTCAAACCCTGTCTTCATTCCCAACTCGAGGCACTGCTGAAACCAGCAGCTTCAGGACACAAAACACGCCGATATCAATGTGCAATGGTAACTTGAAGGGATATTTTACTCGGTGAAGGAGTACACAACACTTGTTCCGAGTTGAGTCAGTTTGGAAAAAGGCGCCTTTGAGGTACATCACCCAAGCCAACGAAATATGGCAGTGTCTCTTGATATCCTCGTTGTACAATGGAAGTCCCAAGTTTCCGTAATCCAAACCTTGGAATTTGTGCCATCTATGTTCAACTGCGGCGGCCAATTCATTGCACAGCTCTTTAAGCCCTACAAAGGCGGGGGATACTGTGTCTTGACACCGTGTCCGTCAGCATTTGCCCCACAAGGCACAAATCTCTAATTACCGGCCCCCCATGAAGATGCGGGTTCAACGGAGTGCCGGAAAACACATCCCGCATTTGCTGGAGACAATATACGAGAAGATATACGGAAAACCACACACCCTTCGCTGATTGGGACATAACAACACATGAGCTCGGACCTTTGTGGTGTTTTTATGTCTATAGTCAGTGATGTCACCCATTTGGCAGTGATCTCACTCGCGACATGTCCACCTTGACACCACTCCATCGACGGAAAAAATATTTTTTGATCCAAAACGAAAGGGAATAATTGTTCCTTTCTAGTTACTGTGTCACAGCATACGACTAGCGGTTGGACTTGTAATAAGGGTGCATACCTGGAACATTGACCCACCTTGATCGAAGAATCGCCGAACCTGATAGAGTTATATGACTGACTATTAGGTGCGTGTGCACTTACTAGTATCGGAAATAACATATAAACCCTCCGAGACCCTGTCTCATTCGATATACGCACGTATGAATGATGATCATTGAAGATCCAGCAGTTGTGCGCACAAATATCGAATCTATAATTGTGGGACCCCACAAGTGATCCAAGACACTATCAATGAACAAACAGTCCAGACGTGCGCTTTGTCTATCAAGAAGGAAAGTCAGATGAAATGGGTTACACCTATGTGAAATCCACGATAATAAGGGAAGGACTGAGAGTTCCATGATAGTCCCCAATATTGGACCCCACACTGAACTCAGACCTAACCATTTCTCGACATCTCTCCGAATTGCACCCGTTAGTGGTTCGATACCCAAAGTAGTTACCGGAGACGGCTTCGGGAGATCTAGATCTCCTGGATAGGGCGTCAGGTTCGAATTGCTATGTTGCGTTAGTCTGAACAAACCTTCGGAGCTAGTGCCATATCTGTGAAAGCATGTGTTCGTGACTCCGCCGAGCTCTCCGAATCTCGAGTGTATGACAGCGCGAGAATAAGTTTCTTAGAAAACTTCATTCTTGATCTATACATTCGCGCGAGGTCTCGGAAATTCAAATGGAGACTATATGTTCTCTCGTTTTCTCGTTATGTTTGTATATGTCATGGACAGGTGACGACATGTCAGGACTACGCAAGCGCTTGGTAAAACAGCACCAGCCAATGTTGCATCAGGATGTATCACTTGGACCCATGGAGACATCGCTTAAGCTCCGTTTCTAAACCTGCCTGTTGAAGGCCTCCAGCAGCCATAGAATGGTAAGATATCAGGGAAGATCCCGTGGGGCCTGAGTTTGTGCAGCCGTCGTCAGTCGCGGCAGGATATTATCGGAAGCCGAAGGATGGGTGCCGTTATCCCACTCCAATATCCCGCCTAACGGAAGATGTTGAACAACAACCCGTTTTCCTAGCACTTCGGCCTGGGGACAGTGGAGTTATTATGGCCATCTGACGTCCGAGATGAAGTAGGGGCTTACTTCATACATCTTAAATAGTCCCGAGTTCACTTTCTTCCAGTTTGGGACACCCACGGCAATTGAATGGAGTTGCGAAGAATGTTCGTGGAACGGGCCGCTTTTCACCTGACGAATCCGCATGATCATCATGAAGTAGAGGTTCGTCGGCGGTAAATCCTTCTGAAGGACGGCGTTTACTGGTATCTTTGTCTGCTCTGGAAAGAGCATCAAATTCGCATTAGCAAAGAGCGATCATGCAAAAGCCGTATTTTAAAGCACCTCGCAGCTCGGCACTTCCAAAAATATAGCCCAGAAAAGAAGAGTCATCGAGGCCCCAAACACCGTGACTTCCCGCAGGCTCTAAGCGATAAGTATCTTGAAGCTTCCAACATACTTCCAAGTATCGTACAAAGACTTGCAGAACAAGCGACCGCTCCTCTTCAACAGTTGGCTCGTACAATCGTACAAGCGTCAAGGCCAAGAGAAAGAGAGCAAAAGATGTTTCATGTCCTGTGCCATAATCCATTCTCGTGAAAGACCCAAAAGAAGTAAGTAGCAGTGGCTTGACGTGAGGTATTGCCGCAGAGAACTCTCCAGGCAACAATAAACTGAGAACTTCGTCGGCCCTCTTCATGAAAAAGTTTGTCAACTCCGAACGAAAAGATAACCAACGCTAGCCAACCTCTTCAAGGCGGGCACCCCATGTACGAAATGCTAAGTTGCCAAATCGCTGAGCGGACTGAAGGGGTGGAATCTCGTCAATCCATAGATCTAAAGTATTCAGAAGCTCGAGTGTCCTCTTAATAGCCTAACAGCTAGGAATCAGATAAGGTCCATTGAAAGACGGCGACAAAGCCCGTACTGGGGTTGGCGACGAGGCCCAAGGGAGAAACTGACTGACGACTGACTCGTTCAGACGTCGCAGGAACACCGCGTAGTCCTGATATGATTGCTTTGTTTTCCAGGTTAGGACATCTCCATCGGTTCTAATCTTTGGTTTAGCTACACCGAGCTTTGCAAGTTTAGACAGAGGAATTCTGTGGAGCTGCGGTAAGGAAGCAGTTTCTGACATGCTGCCACAATCTAGATATGTATTTCCGCCAAGACGTAGTTATGGATTCTGCGGAGCCCAAAGTCACGGGTCACGGGACCGGCGTTAGATGACTCAATGCGTGGCTCAAGGTGGAATGTGTTGTGACTGACGCGTCTCAACTACCTTCAGTTCCTCTGTTATTCTTGACACGTCAAATTTGATACGATTATGGCACCGTATGATGACTGGAATGCTATTGATGATGAGGAGGACGAGGAGTTACAGGACCTTTCAGTAAGCTGTTCAACAAATCTTACCTGAACACAATACCGAACTGGATTTAGTATCTTGAGGGGAAACGCGATGTGATTTTATTCTGTATTGACTGCTCTGAATCTATGCAGGAGCTCCGCGATGATCCTGAATATCAAGATACAAAGACATGCCATCTCTTAACAGCATTGACAGCAGCAGTGCAAATTCAGAAAAAGAAAGTGATTTCTGGACCCAATGATGCTGTAGGAATCATGCTTTTTAACACAGTGAGACCCAAGGCCTCTTGCTCCCTGTATCTATCCAGTAACAGGACAACTTTAAGACCAGGAAGACAGAGACTACACGCATTCAGTCAGAACTTAAGAAGAATACTTTTGCATACCAACCCATATCTCCGCTGAGTGCTCCGACAATTCAAGAGCTTATTCAACTACTGGATGGTTGGTTCACTAGTGTTTATGTGAACGAAAATTCACATCTCCCCGTTTAAGATGCTCGTGAAGATCCCGAAGCACTTAAGAAGGCATTCCCCCCACTTGAAGGCAAAAGGGTCCCAATGGGAGACGTTTTCACCAGTTGCAACTGGGTTTTGCGTGATGGGTAATTTACAAACATTTAGTGAAATTTTGATTGCTCACAAAAAGCTGCCTTCAGTGCTCCTAAAACCGCCACAAAGCGTGTCTTCTTGATAACAGATGAAGATAACCCTCATTCTGGTCCCGGAAGCCAACAACTCATCACGTCGGCAAGAACGACCTTGATTGTAAGGCTGTAGAGATAGGCTTTCTTTCTTATGCATTGTTGAGCCCGTGTACAGGATCTGACCCAGGCCGGCGTCACGGTGGAACCCTTTTTTATTAGCGAGCCCAACAAACCTTTCGATATAAATGCCTTCTACTCCGTAAGGTACCCTCGTTTTTGATCGATTCTCTTTTGAACTTGAATATCTAGTCTGTCCTGCCTACCGACCTTGCTGGCGATGATGAGGCTATTGATTCTTCAGATCCGTTGGCTCTTTCAGAGTCCATTTCAATAACGCGCATCGAGGATCTTCTTGCGCAGATGCGTTTTCGCGAAGTGCCGAAACGTGCGCAATATAGTGTGCCTTTTAAACTTGGAGAAGGTCTTACAATCGGTGTTAAAGGGTACGTAAACAAGTTATGACCTGTCAGAAGACGTTATGGCTTGGTTTAGTTATGGATTGGTAACGGAGCAGAAGAAGGGGGTGTACAAATACTTCATAGACCTCGGCGATCGAATGGAAGTCGTAACGGCTCGAACTGTGTATGTCGACCAGGTATGCTTGAATGTTTCTCATTTTTTCAGTATTTCTCAATCACTTGGCTAGGCCCGTGAAGCTGAAGTTGAGAAGACAAAAATACTGTATGGGATGTCCCTGGGAGAGACCGTAACAGCTGTGGACGAGGAAGACGGATTCAAAGACGAAGACGAAGGAATGATACGGGAGGTACCGGTCGGTAAACGGGTATTGTCATCTGTCCATAAAACACGATGTCGGAATAGCTCACGAAAACCAGCCCTTCTACACTGCCGAAGATATTCGCTCCTTTCGAACAATGGGCCTTGAGCCTGGTAAAGTAACATTTGTCTTACGCTTGAATCTGTGTTTCTCACCAGGTTCAGGTATTAAACTTCTTGGGTTTAAGGATCGAAATGAACTGGCATTTGAAGATAACATAAAACACTCACACTTCATCTATCCAGACGAAATGGTGCATTAAAGACGCTTGATCCTAACGTTATCTAATGATATACTCATTTGCAGACGTATGCTGGTAGTAAGCGTACTTTCAGTGCCCTGATCAAATCACTCGTCAAGAAAAAGAAGATGGGTCTAGTGCTCGCTTTAACAAGACGGAACGCAACTCCGACAATATGTGCTCTTCTGCCGCAGGTTCGTGTCTTCCAACTAGGATATGATAAGGACGCAAGCCATGATTGATATCATGCATTGACAGGAAGAAAAAACTGACGAAACTGGCTGGGTTGAACCTATTGGGTTCCACCTTATCCCATTGCCATTCGCAGACGACATCCGAGCAGCAACAGTCACGACAGCTATGCGAGGTATCACCTGTCTCAACCCTGCCGAATGTGCCGGCTGACGTTCTTGTTACAGCGTCAGACTCCCTTAAGGATGCAGCTCGTGCCTGGATTGACAAACTGTCTGTAAAAAATGGAGCATATCCGCCTGATTCGTATCCCAATCCTGGTGAGTCTCGTGTTTCACGACCAATATGATGCTCGCCACCATCATTGTAATTGATGATTCCGCTTATATCCAAATGCAGCTCTTGCCTATCATAATTCGCAATTAGAAGCCAGTGCGTTCCGAGAAGAGTTCGATCCCGATTCGTTTGAAGACCTCACGTTACCTAAGATTGAGATGATACACAAGGTGGGGTATTACAATTATATCGGCAGGACTCTGACAGTTCAGATGAATTGATGTCTCCGCGATACAGCGCGCTGGTGCTCTGATGAAAGCCTGGAAAGTTGCGTTATCTCATGAGGAATCAGCTGACATCGTGGATGTCCCGGAGAAAGTCGCGGGCAAAAAGCGCAAGGCAGTAAGTCGGGTTCTTCGTCAGCTGGTCTTATCGCGTGCGATTATTTTGTAACTCCAGGAGGTTAGTGTTGATGAAGCAGAAATACGGAGTACATACGAGTCTAGCTCCCTTGACAAGGTACGACGTTACGTAGCGTTCGGTAAAACTAATGTTCCTATGTCCCATGTCCTTAGATGCGTGTGGACCAGCTTAAGGTTTGGTTCAAATTTTTACGTATGAAATAATATTGACGAGGTTTTCTTAAGGACTTTTTGAGGTCCAAGAGTCAGCCTGTCTCTGGTAGAAAAGCCGAATTGGTTGAACGAGTTTCCAGATGGTTTGACGAACATGCTTGAGCATGTCTTGGACATCGAAGTTGTTACACGCTCATCATTACATCATTACACTTATCTATATGTTCTTCAATTATTCGAAGGCGTCAGTAGTGCTAAACCTTTTATGGATAGATATATACGTAGAAAATGATCATCAGTGAAATTTCCTGACAAACCGTTTCAACCGTTTCACACAGCTTTTTCTGGCAAATACAAAGTTGCATAAATGTTCGATGACTCAAAACCAGCTACAGCAAACAACAAACTGCGCTGACACAAGCCCGATGATCACTAACGTGTAATCGTAAGCGCGTGATATAATCGAACGAGTGCTGCGAGCGCGGTGTGGGACGACGGTGAATGACCGCATTGTATATAACGTAAAGATACGCACCTGCGAGCGCAGTGCAGTGTGGGTAGGTGGTGTCGTTCACTTCTGTGCTCACAGGAATATAAGCGGGGAATGAGACAAAGTACTGCTGGCACTAGAAGATCTTTTTCTTGGAAAAAAAGGAAAAAGAAACATGTTATACTACTTCTATATCACTTTTCCTGAGAAAAAAATATAAGCATTCACTTAGTGCAAAAGTTAAACAAACTTACACCTTTTCTCCAAACTGTTTTCTAGTGGAAAATAATTCTATTTATCATTTTTGTTACTGTAAAGAAGGTGAAAAATCGTATAATTTTTCATTCTGTGTTTCTGGAAGAAAGAGAAATCCAAGTTAGTGCAAAAACCAGCATTGAAAGACTAAATCTGTTTTTTTTTGCTCTCAGGTATTTTCATCTTTTTTCTTATCAAGATATAAATTGAAAAAAGATAACATATTTCAAATGTAAGTTGATTCAAGAATTGTCAGCAAGTGTGCTACATCCAACAATGAGCTCAGTGGAGAGGCATTTCTTTTTTTATGTATTCACATTTAGAAATATGTAATTATTTTATGCTTATATATTTTTAAGTAAGAAGTAGTATAAACATGTTTCTTGTGTCCTTTTCCCAAGAAAAACAGCTTTTAGTGCCACATAGCAGGTTTAAGAAAGAATATGAAAAGGGCATGCATGCTGATTCCTTCAAGTATAAAAATTGAGATCCTGGCGAACGGATCAGATTAACAAGGACTTTACGTAAGTAGTTGATCTCTGATAAATTGCTACTTTGAACACTAACAAAACTGATATCGACCCTTCTAATGCTTTGAAAAGGGTATGTAGTTCAGAAGACAAATGTTCACACTTGATTGTCTACCTCAATCCGTCATACTGTCACAATAGATGGTATGAATGACACCTTGCTGGTATGTCGCTAAAAGGTGATGAAGTCCAAAGCGAACTGTATGAGCCACGAGCACAAAGGTCGTGTCGGAATTACGGACGATAGACAAAGACAGGCCAGCATATAAAATGTACATTTAAGTGGCCATGGCCATTCACTGCCTTGAAGCTTTGGTCCATTGTCGACACGAGGTACATAAATGAATCCCTTTCAGGTTCGTCACCTTGTCCTCTCTCCCTTCAAACATATCCAGCGGCTAGTCATGTATAACAACCAAACTTCAGGTTATCCTCATTGCCCACCAGGTTTAGAGCATGTCGACACCGCTGCCAACTTGAAAGTGTTGTCTAAATTGCGCTTTGTACGTACTAAGGTCTTCCTTTGTTATCACTCCTGATGTCATTGCCAGGACGGCCATCGGTCTGCCACTCACATCACAACCACTAATTTACAACCCACCGCAACCACTGACAAAAGCTGCGGCTATGAACGAGGGAAACGCCAGTATATCGACGCATCTCTCCCCCGTCCGAATTCCAAAACTCCAGTCTTTGTGAATCAGTCTGACCAACACAAGTCAATATATTTCCTCCCTTGTGGATTACTTGAAGACAATGAAGCCGAAGAAATGGCTCTCCTCCAACACCTAGATTTAAAGGCTTCTATCGCTTCGCGCAAATCATGCGATGCTCCGTATTGTCTCCGAGCTCGTGCATACCAAGTCACTGCTCACCTTTCACATGTTAGTAGTTTGTTGTATTAATCGATCCTTTGCGCGTCCTGATTTAGCGGTCTTCACCCAGAAAAATGGTCAGAAATTCGTACCCAGGGATTTATTCTTGCCCGTATCATCATCTTCGACGTCTTGGTTGTCTTCATCGTCCGATTGTAGCTCAGAAGACTCTAACATCTCCATACCGAGCATTTTTCGCTCACATACTCCCAGCTCAATGACTTCCTCAGCTTCTTCTGTTTTCACAGGTCGCCGTCACAGCGACGGTCCTGAAACTGGTGTTATATATTTCCAGCGGTCTCCATCTGAGGGCGCCTTATTGTCAGATGTCAAATTCTTTAAATCAGGTTCTCTGTTAGGGCCTGAGGAAGACATCATGGCGTCTTGGGGTATGCCAGGGTCCCCTTCATGGATACACATCATGATTAATGTGAGTCTTTTTCTCATGTTCATCATTTAACTACGGGTACTCAATACTCCTTTTTAATCAGCAACACGGGTACGCTAAGATGAGCTTTTATGTGCCCATCAGGTGCTACTGTGCCAACATCACTCGGGCAGGTCTTGCTTTGGACATTGCGTCTCTTCTCGAGCGTTATTTCGAGGTAGGGACACTCTTACATACTTTGTCTACTCTGGAAAGAACTCATTGCGTCTTTTTCAACAAATAGAATGCTTCGGTTCGACCAGGTTTTGAGAAGTGCTCATCGCGTCGCCACAATATCGAAGATCTTTATCTGCATTCGCTGAGGCGAAACATTGACGACCCGTTCATGGTGTGGCGGATCTCAGTCTCTCGCTCAGCGGTTTCATGGGCGAAGTAGATAGCATGATAACGTTATTTAAATGTCAGATAATAACAATTGTATTTTAGTTTTATTGGGTTTTCCTGCAACTCACTGGTGACTCGTAGATATCCTTAGATGAAGAACCTCATTGGATAATTCATAAATGTCATTAAAATAGTCCAGGAATTTGCATATCATCCGCGTCGTTGACCTTCGTTTCCAGAACATCAGTCATCCTTCTTCGTCGGCTCATCCCCATCCCCAGTCTGCACCGCATCAACAGGATTTGTCAATTCATCAGTCTTGCCAGCTTCCCCATTCTGAGCTGGTTTGTCAGACTTGGTGTCGTCTTTCAGGCCCCCAGTTTTATCAGTCACCCCATTCATCCCCGAATCTGTGGGCTCGCTGATATCGACCAATGGCTCAGGAGCGTTTGGATTTCCCGGAGTTTTTTCCTCCTTTGGGTTTGGCACTGGAGGGAGTTTCGGGTCGGCTGGGCTCGTCGTCGTTGTTGTTGTTGTCATGATTGACGGGGTTTTTGTCTTTTTCTTTTTCGGATCCTTCGGTTGAGTTACCGTTGGGCACGGTGCCGGCTTGCCCGTTGATGGGGTGGGAGGTTTGTCCGTTGGGGCTGTCGGTGGGATGACTACCTTTGGCTCCTTTGGTGGCGGCGGGGGAGGCCGGGGTGCCTAACAGGCATTGTTAGTAGGTCAAGAGATAATCAGGCAAAATGGTCGTCACCAATCCACCTGCAGTAGTTCCGCAACCTGTCCCCGAGGCTGTGGTGTTCGCCGGATCGTTGGCCTGCGCCAGAGGCTGAATCTCGAACAGCTGCCGCACGAGGCTGTGCATCTCGTCTTCGCGAATACCGGCGGTGGTCGGGCTGCGAGAGCCGTCGGGTGATGGGTTAGAGCGGGCGTATTCTCTTGCTCGTGCGATCATGAGAGTGGTGGCCATGCCGAGCTGCATGCCTTCCTCCAATGTGAGGGGTTGCTCGCGCTCGCAGAGCGCAGCATAGCGAGGGATGAGGTAGTTCTTGTCGATTGCGTGGTTCTGGTACGTCGCGATACGGTCTACGTCGGACATGTCGAGCTTCTCGAGCTCACGAACGACGAGGTGCTTTATTTCCAGAAACTCCCATTTGTGAGCGAGGCGAAGTATGACTTTCCAGTTGTCGACGCTTGTGTCGTATAGTGAGTAGCGACTAGGATAAAATTAGCATGCGCCATCAATTGAACCATGCATGACGTACGGATTGTAGAAGACCCATAAGAATTTTGCAAAGTCGTCTGGATGCTCTTCAAGGATGATAGCACTTCCTTCTGCTGAGCCCCGTGCTACCGCTCCAGGCGATGCTGGGCATTGGAGTTGTCGCTGGAAGAAGAGGCTTTCCCTTTCAAAGAAATATCTGTGAACACGAAAGTGGATGTCCTCCGCCTGTTAAGTAATGAATTCGTCAGAGCCGCAGCAGCGATAATGTCAGATATGGAACTGACAAGAAAGAAAAGGTCGCCTCCACTGAGGTAGTAATTCTCATGCCTGGACAAAGCACGGAAAGTATCAGAGTTATTGCGCCTGTGAGTGGTCATGAGGATTTCGCCTTGTTGACCGAAGGAAGGGTAGATGGATGAAGAAAAGGAAAGGTGGGAATATCGATGAAGAAGGTCTACTCGGAAGAGTTTAAATTTTGGGTCCAGGGCGAAGTACACGTGTTGGCGTCACGTCTGATGGGAATATATATGTTCGTTAGTATTATACCTCCGGCATCTGAAGTCTGGATGCCTCGAGGACAACAGCTGACAAGGATGATTCTTCTGCACGCGATAAAGACCGTTTTAATGGCATTGACACACGTAATGTGAAGAGGGGGTCTGCTTTGGACAAAATGCATGCATAGCCTCTGAATGTGCTAGACAGCACACAAGCCATACGCCACAGTTGACGTGATCATGCATGCAACAGAGCCTTGTAAGTCAAAGGCGCCTCCATTCATTGAAGATGCAGAAGGAGCAATCAATGAGGTTAATCTGGTTCTCGCTCTATTGTTCCGAGCTCCGCTAAGAATGAGAAACAAGACGCCGAGGAAGGCCGGGCAGGCGGAGATGCTTCGGCATTCCCCGGCTTTTTGGTTGCCGATGCCTCGATCACCCAAACGGATCCACCGACGACCGCAACAGTCAACGGAGGTCATTATAACATAACATACAGAATCGCGACTGTCCCTGTTGTCGGCCAACGGATCACCACACGACCATAACTAAAGCCAGCTCGCGAAATGTCTGGATTGACGGAATTCGGTTGAGCTGGAGTCCGACGGACTCCAGCCCACCTCACGACAACCTCGTGTATGAGACGTCAGAAAGGAAAGTGAACAGGCGCTCTAGTCCGTGTCCGCGAGGTCATCGGTCTTAGATAAACCGGACATGCGATGATATCCTTCCAGATCTGTCTATTTTTCATTCGCGTCTAATACTTGTGAAGATATCCTGACAGTGTGTACCCATGATGGATGCCTTCTATTTCTCATGATAAACATCGTCGGATTTGACGTCCATGCTCAATGGCTTCGCCCCCACCCCACTGGTCTGACAAATCCAACAACGTGGTATGGCCGATATGGGACACGATGGATGATTTCTGCTATCGCCTTTCACATCTTCACTTATCATCGGGATCGAGGCGATGTCATTTCGGAAAACTTTGATCCATGCTAAAATCTGTCTGATTCGAAATCAATTCGGCACTCCTTTCACCCACAAGAACCAATCCAATACCACGGGGCTTTTGCTGAAAATGTCTACCAAGTAGCTACATTACTGATAATTTACTGGAATCTTGGAGCTTTAGACCATCTCCGTCGAGGACTATGAAGCCAGTTATGGCAGAAGCTGGGTTAATATCATGTCCCGAGTCGCACTGCTTTTGATTCTCCATCGTAACCCTCCATCACCATCAAAAAATACGAAACACCTTGTTGTCGCCGGATATTGGCAGCCTTCGCGATGTATATAGTCTCCTTTGACCATGAAGGACCCCGAGTGATCTGTGATCCTCCAACTCGTCCATTCCTGAGCACCGAATCCGCTGGGTGGATTAAATGGCGTCTTTCTTCTTAAAGCTGGTCTTTTTCCTCTCCCTCGTCTCGTCATCGCTCGCGGCACCGCTCCGCCACCGGCCGCGCAACGCTCAAGCATCAGCGCCTGCCGCAGAACTAGTCCCACTAAAGCTTTCAGCACAGCAGGACAGTTACAACTTCGACCTTGCTACGGCGCTCGTTTTGTCTAATAGTACCCTTCACACGCTTCAGACGGTTCCCGCGTCCTGTGCGGCATATGCTTCTGAGTGCACCAGTGGATACCAAGCTGTGAACGTCACGTACGATGATTGTAGCGACGCGTGGACAATTTGTCGATGTACTACTGCGAATATGACGATGGACACTGCTGTGGAGCGACTGGGTCGTGTCCCTGTGGGTCTGAGGCGCTATGTTGGGACGGTGCTTGTGTCTCCGGATGTTGAAACGCATGCTTATACGTTGACGTCGGGAGATATTCATATGTTTGGTGACACACAGGTTGATACGTGGGTACATGAGGTAAGTCTGTTCTCGTTCACCTTGAGTTTGGGTCTTGAATTTTGACAAGGCTGCTCATGCGTATGATTGGGCATCTGGGATACCTTTTTCAGAGTCTGCAGAGTGGGCGGAGGCTATTGGTAACGATACATGTGTGCCCGACACTTACTCCGCAACAAACGTTGCAGAGGTAAGCTCCTGTGTATCAACACAAACCTTAAAGACCTTACAGTTGTTGATAGGACTTCGCGCAAATGACTGTGATGATGATTTTCTCAATGATTCACAGCAACTCCCTACCCACTGGTTGGTCTATGGATTGCATGTCACATCAAATGCAGTACATGAGTAGCCTCCCTCTGTTTAACGAGGATAATCTCTTCGGGAATACTTGCGCTATCGTCCCTTCGGATCCCTTCTCCAGGTACGTCAGGACTCTATTTTCCTCGTCAGTCTCACTGACCTTGAATCTAGACACGCTGCTGCACCTTCCGTAACTCCTACACGTGTCCAGCCAAACTTTCCCGCGCAACCACAGAATACGAGCGTGGTACCTGTTGTGAATGCGGCGCAGGGGACTCCTGATAGCAGCTCGAGGAAGGACAACGCTGCTTCTTCCTTGTATTACCACGCTTCGAATCTAGCAGCGCTTTCGATGAGTGGGTCCGTGCTTGGATGGTTTCTGGCGTAGCTGGAGGGAGGACGACGTTGTTGATGCATTGGATGCATCATTATTGGGAGAGGTATACTGTGACGCGATTGTAATCGGTGTACACTGGAAAGACATGGCAAAGGGTGTTTGAATTAATTTTCTTCGATGCCATGATATTATGTATAGTGAAGCGGGCTGCGAGATAATATATTCTGCATTGCGCTTGTTCTCGTTTGGTAGCTCCCGGATCGTGGATTCAAAACCCGTAAGACATCGCGGGTAGAGTCTGGAATACCATTTCGGACAGAAATTCGCACGACCATATCTCCGCAGCATCTATTGGGATCATACCTTTCTCAACGGCTTTCATGCAACATTTAGAGATGCCTTGGAGCAGCTTGGAAGTCAGGGACCCATGTCTGAGTTCCTTTGATCGACTCATGCGGGGATCAAAAAACTCGTCGAGACTGCAAACAAAAAGGCGTGTATCGTTTTTGAAAAAGTTATTTCCAAGCCTGACTGATCAAACTCCACAGAAAACTCCATAGAGGGCGTTCGTAGATAAAGCGCAGCGTCTTATGTCGGGGAAGCCTGAGGCAGTCCACGAGGACATCGACAATGACCCCTTGCCTTCACCTCTAACCACACGAAACCTTCGACCGAGGCTGAGCCAGTCTTTAGCGCGTGCTGCTTACAGAGACGCGTCACGTTCTCAGAGATTGTCGAGAGATCCCTCATTTCATCATTCAAACACTCCTGCCATGCAATTCACCACTTCATCATCAAATGTGGGGTCCTCAACTGGAAATCAGACTGCGGAGTCATCAGAGATGGCAGTACGTACAAGGAGGAGGCAGGCGAAACGGAGGAGAGTCACATCTGAAGATATCTTTACTTCAGATGGAGTCGATGTGATATCATCCGACAGTGACGATATCCCCAAGGCGCTCTCTCGAATGGATACCCAGGCTACTTCTACTGCTTCGTCGTCCTCTTCGGGCGTTGTAAGACCTTCTTCAAGCGCCCATCAACGAGATCCATCTCATGTTCCCGTGAGCAGCCGCAGTCTCCGCAAAATTCTTCATCCAACCGATACAGAGTCTTTTCAGAAGCCCTCTCCTAGTACAGAACCTGAACTTTCCTTTTCTTCTTCTTCTTCTTCTTCTGCAGCAGCAGCAACAAGAACACAGGTGTCTTCGGGTACGTCGCCTCCTGCACCAGAATATCTCGCGGAATACACATGTCCCATCTGCTTCTTTCCCCCGACGAACGCCACGTTGACACCATGTGGTCACATCTGCTGCGGCGAGTGCCTCTTCACGGCTGTGAAGTCGACATTGCAACGTGGGACCCTTGTGAACAACGCCGATGCAAACGTAGCGAGGTCAGCAGTGCTTTGTTTTGGTTGCGCCACTGATTTTGTGTTGATGGTGTCGTTTAGATGTCCTGTTTGCCGAGCGCCCATTCATGGCTGGGATGGACGGGGAGGTGGAGTCATCGGTCTCAAGGCTCGTAGCCTTTTGAGCCTCTAGTTGCGGACAACATTGGTTTTCGTAGCGTAATCACGCCGTGATCTTAATAAAATACCTTTTCCATCTGATGTTGCAAACTTTGTGTCCATCAAATTACTTGTGAGAACAAGTTCAGGCAGTGAAGTGAATTGGGTAGGCAATTGCCCTTAATTAGATATACCCTAACATACTACTTTTTTCTGTCAAGGATGTAGATGCGAGACCCAACTCTTTTAAATTATTGAAACACTGTATAGGGTAATGCTAGGCTATACCTGTTGATGTGTTGTACTTGAGCATTATCGATACAATAGAAGGCTTACAAGTCTGGCCTGGCTAGGAAATTAATATGAGAAACACGCGAAGACGTCACATTGGGGACCTAGTATCGTTATAGTTCGTCTGGTGATATCAGGACGCAGGACGCAAAGAAGAATATTCTGAAACAGAAGAAAGTCCATCGTCAGATGAACTTTGTGAAAGGAGGTACATCCTGAATTTTGTCCATGAAAGCCTTTTGCCACCGATTTGCATCGTCCTTGCAACAGATTGCAGCAAAGTGGGGAACAGAAATAACAGCAGATATTGACTCGTCGTTCTTGATGCCCGTCAGTTCCCCAAGAGCAGAAAAGATTTTACGTTGATATTCTAGCCAGTTTGCACACTTGTGGCCATGAGGAGCGGTGAGACTGGCTCCTCGAATGCTTGCATTCCAGCTGTCGTAATAACGGAGCTGGTTCAAGTGAGATGGAATGAATGGTTGGCATGAAACCGACTAACCCAGGCATAAAGCAAATCAGCCGGGACTGAATTCAATTCCGTGGAAATATTAGCCAGAGTTACATATGGTGCAGCACGGTTGACGAGCTCTGGATAGCCGTGACGCAAGGAATACTTGAGAACATCAAGTGCATGGTCAGGTAGCGCCTTTCTATAGGATGCTCGTCAGAGCTTGCTGACAAATTTAAGGATCAGTGAACGAACTCCATGTAAATGTTGCACAACTGCATCGCGGGGTACACCTGATATTTTTCAACTGCCTCTGCTAATCGAGCAAGACCCTCAAATGTAACTTTCTCTAAACGAGGTTGCGATCGTGGATAGACGAAATGGAACATGAGTTCGAGTGTTGCAGTATCTTCTGTAAGATCGATGTATTCATCTGCACGAGCAAAGTCTGCAGGTGGAAAGCCCCCACTTGCGACCTCGAGATTTCGTGAGTGAATTCGGAGAAGGATGTTATCTGACGACCGAAAAACGATATCTGCATCATGCGCATTGACTGTTCCAGAAAAGTCAGAAAATTGGACGCAGTCACAATTATTGGCGGCGGTAGGAAAGGCGAATTGATTGCTCACAATGTTCCGACGTTGGAAGAGTAAGGCCACGACGTTGGTGCAGAAGCATGTATAGTCGAGGGCACAGAAGTAGGCAAACCTTTGAGTCACATTGTGTCCATATATGATCCCATCTCGGAGCATAAGAGAAGCTACTCCGCAACTGGGCCGGATGACGTCTTTACAGGGACAGATGTTGACAGAAATGGCAAACCTCGAGACATTTTCAGCGAGTCTGAATCGACCCCGGAAGAGGTGGGGCTGTTAAAGCCTTAAATTACTCAGGGATTGCGATTGAGTTACTAGAGCCAATCAAAATGTGACTTGTGTTCAACGTTAAATAATCAACCTTGGAGCTGATCAGCGTCTGAGGTCTGCCAGAAGTCGAGAGCCTACATCGAAAAATATTTTGATGCAGCAGGAGAGAAGCATTCACATTGTCGAGAAGCCGGATCTTGTGGCTACGATCAACATGTAGCGGTTTGGGTTTGCGCTATGGAAATGACTGGCAGTACCAGAGCCTGCTCCACTCTGCGTAACATGTTTGTTCTAATGGGACAGGTACCCAACTGGTTCGTCGAGTGCAATTCCGACGTGTTCCATTTTAGGCAAAACGTTACACAACAGCAAATGCATCAAATCTGATGATACAAGCTTAAGTGGGTAGACGCGACCAGCGGGTTCTCGGTCACGGGGGGTTCATCACGTGTGTTCGGGGGCACGCCACCCATAAATACCTCAGTTCGCCCCTGAGGCGCGTGAACTGAGTATTATTTATTCACTCAGCGTCAACTTCTGATACAACGACCTCGTGAAGATACGAGATTAAGCTATCAGATGTTTGTCCATGTCTTAATCTTCTTTTACTTCTCTATTCCCGTGTTGGCGTTGTAAATTGCTAGCGAGTACAAAGCATAGTAATGACATCTCACAAGCCTTCTCCCATTGACTGGTTTTGGTTGCAATATTTACTTTGAACCGGTGACTATGACAGCAATAAAGGGGTTTTTAATCATTACATGCTACTGTATATTCCGAAAGTAATAGTGTTAGACAACAGACTCCCACAACTTCATACTATTGTAAAGACACTTTGATCATGTCGATTGATTACTTGCAAGCAAAGTGGCTTTAGAGATGGAGTTGCCGCGTTGTCGGGCAATATCACTGGAATGATGATGTCCTCAGTGAGCTCAGTGAGAGGCCACTGAGCAGCACTCCTCAAGAAACGCAAATAGACTGCCGAGTCGTTATCACCAGGTTCGTCTCCTGGCGGAACGCCTTTTGAGTTTTCCGTTGTGGCTATCTAAAAGTGAGCTGACAAGGTCTGATGCCGCAGGATATGGAGGACGAACCATGACTATCAATCAAACCTGTCTCACCATGTGGTGCCCGGCTGGAATCATTGTCGGATTCACGGTTTTCGGAGGGCATGATAAAGTGCGATGTGGGTATTCTCAGAGTAGCCAAGTTATATACTGTCCCAGTATACCTTTCAAGGCAATGGTCATCGGTGGATCTTCAACTATCGATTATGTGTTCAATCACTCGTGGCCGATGGGACTTGCCCTTTTACAGTCAACAATTGTGCCAGGGCCTAAGGCACTTGTATCCTCAATCGCTGAGTCCATATTTTGGAACCCCTCTGTAACTGTCTCCATGTGGACAACAAATACCTCTTCGATTGATGGATTGCTTTTAGTTTCCTCTTTTGTTCTTCCGTTGGCGCTACCTTTTTGAAATACGTACGCTCAGGCATGCCTCTGATTCCACTGGTTCCATCATCTTCACA
>QFEW01005867.1:979-18440 GCA_003316525.1 Termitomyces eurrhizus | reverse complement strand
TCATTCTGAAGCCGAGAATACATAAATTAAGCTCCGTCAAAGTGCCAACCACTTCTATGCGTACTTTGCGAATGTATTTCTGTATATTGTCCCAGGACCAGCCTTCATCACCCGTCACTCTGGCAAATCTGTCGAAATCTGACGATGATCCTCGAGTATAAAACATCCCATCTGAAAAATCGATTAAAAGGCAACCATAAATCTAAAACTCCAAAGATTACTCGCTTATTGAGCTGCATCCCCCGAGAATGTGGCCTTTGGGGAAAGGGATGATACGCCCATTAAGAGAGTCTTGTGGTATGGTTGTAAAGTTCCAATCGTACACAGTGTGTTCCAATGAAAATGCGAAGAAAGGCACGATAGAGTCAAGGACGTGCAGGTTACTTATTGAGCAACACATGAGATGTAGTGAAGCAGAGCAATGTTAAAAAAGCTAACGAGGGTCCGCTTTCAATGACTAGGACATTGATGTTAGCATCTTCCGTCAACCTGTTTGCAATGACATTTCCTGCAGTCCCGCCTGAACAGACCCAAATAAATAAGACTTGAAAACGACTCTCACAATAACATCAAAAGCTGCTCACCACCAATGACTATGAAGTCGAATTCAATAGACGGTAGGTCTTCATAATGATCATGTAGTACAGCGAAGGACGTTTCGAAAGCTGAAAATAGTATGCAAACGGGAAAGTACTTCCAGAGCCACATCATAACAGACTACGTGGAAGTGGTGGCGAAGCAGAGTGAAGTTCGTCGAATATGGCCAGAGAGGATTTAGCCAGAAAGGTAGCCATTGAGTATATGTGACTGGAAAGACAGCTAACAGCTAATTACAGGTCTGGTCATGTGGAAGTCTGTGTGAAAGGCTGGGCTATTCAACACCAGAGTTCAGCGGTGCGATTAAGGCGACCGAGAGGACAGCAGATTCAGTCGAACGTATAAGTGCACATAGATTTCATTGCTGGTAGCATAGTGAGAGACTAAGAGCTACTAAATTCCAACGATGAACATTTGTGAGCCGAAGGTATATCGAGAACACGCTCATTGCGTAAGGTCGGGGGCATTAGAGAAGAAGACTCGAAATCGAACCCTTAATGCTGATGAACGCGAGCTCGAACCGTGCCTCTGAATCCGAAAAGAAGTTAATTTGTCAACTGACTATGGATTGAGTCGTATTTGTTATGACGAGAATGTGATTGGTCGTGTTCAATAATGTTCTCGAGTTTAGGACTTCAAGTACATGGGAGGCAAAGGAGAGCATCGATCCAGAGGACAAATGTATATGTATGTTTGGACATATATACGCGTTATTTTTCTTGAACCATTTTCTTACGAAAAAAAAACTAACTTATGCAACCTTAATCTCGCTACTATACTTTATCTACGCCACTGTTTCTACCGCGCCTGATTCCCACCAATCCACTGTCTCACTGGGAACAGTCATTTCATCGTGGAGAAAGGTATCTACTTAAGGTAATACATGCTATCTACCACGCTCAGCAGATGACACTTTCAACCACGCCAAGAACTCACCTCTGTTCATTTGATCAATCAAGTTCACATAGTGTCTATTCTTCAACAAAAAAGAGTTTGTTTCTCCTTGGCATGAGTCTCAGCGTTATTGTCAAGATCAATTTCCGAAACTTTTGGAAACAAAGATCGAGTTTACTGTTAGTGTCGACTTGTCAGTAAATGCTTTATTGCGGTTTTTTACATAGATTACAACTTATTTAACGAAGCTTCTGCATTGATCCTTCAACTGCTACAAGCCGTAAATAGATCGTTTCCACTGCCGATCGTTGACTCGATATCTGGATGATTCAAGGACACATATTTAACAACACGAGAATATAGCAGGAAGAGTGCACGCACAAGAGAAGAAGTTACCAATGGGAACCATATCGAGCGTTCCAAGGGGCGTCGAGGTTTCCATGGGTTGACCACCCCAGAGCACTCGAATAAAATAAGACTTCGTCGAGTTGGAGTTTTGTTGAGAATTGGAGCTGTTGGACTTGCTATAGAGCTCAAACACAACCTTTCACTTTATATATCAGATATCAGGATTTCGGGCTCCATTTTGTAGGGGAAATCACCTCAGATCCCATACCGGGCCACACCATCGTTGAGATCTGTAGGAAGCCAAGGAGAGGCGAGACAGACCCGTCGTGAGCAATGTTGTGGAAGTATTTCATCTACATTCGCGGAACTGATGTAAGATAACGACAGTGGACATATCGTATTCATTATTCCTACCTGAGACTGACCATTTATCTTATCCTGCAAATGTCCCTGGAGTTCAAGAATCCAAGCACCATATTTCAAAGCAGAAAACTGAGTCGACTCAGGTGCATCCCTATATTGCCATGAGTATTCCCAGTTGCCGAGTCGATACACAGTGTCAGCCTTCAGTTGTAAACCAATCAGCGATCGAGGAAACATACATCACAAACAGCAAATACCGACCATATCTTGCGTAACGCAGTTGGAAGTAGAATTTACATCGCAAGGGAGCGTCTTGTCATGGCATTGCTTAGCGCTCATATTATCATAATAGCTGCAATACGGCATCACTACCCATGATCATCTCATGTATATGCTTAAAACTCACTGATCAAACGAAACATGCCATCCTCCTGTATCATGACTCGCAATCCCTGAAATTGCATCCAAGTCTGCGTACAGGCCCGCGGCGGCAGTCAGATGCCCATTCCACGTCTGACTACCCGTGGTGATTGCTGTCTGGAGCTGACCAGCCTTAGGGCACGGATATGTTGGCTCCAATGAATCAAAGGAGGTTGATTGGACAAGCACTTCAATGTCGGAACTGGCAGGGAAGAGGCCTTTGACAAGCCCGCTTGCAACTTGAGAGGTTATTTGATTATTTGTTACACCTGGGAAGAGGGTCAGGTTGAAATTTGTAGTAAGAAGGTTAGAGAACGTACGAACTGCGGAGATGGTAGGGTCAAAGTGAGAGCTCAGGCCTAAGCGGGAGGCATATACCCCACGAAGGTCTCCACCATGCGTAATTGCGTCTTCAAGGCCTTCCTCTGTAATTTGAGGGAGTTGACAGCTAGAGAAGAGTCAGTGAAGAGAAGAGAAGGCCATCTGTATTGTTCAAGCATACGTGGTGCCGATAAATCCAGGTCCGACCGTTGTTGTCCAAGGGTTGTCAGGATTAGAAGACGCTTGCCACTAGAAATACAACATAAGCGTCAAGACATTAAGTAATACCGATAGTTTGTTCACCTGTATATCAGCAACATTTGCGCCTGGCCCAGAGGCACTGTGATAAGGGTTAGGACCAGGAGTGTTGGATATTGATTCCAAGAGGAAGACCTACGTCTTCAAACCATTTAAAGGGCCCTGACCAACGCAACTCCATAAGATATCCTCCTTGAAAAAGGTGTTCGACGCGTAAGGGGTACGTTTGTGGTGTCTCTGAATGATTTCAACATATTCAAGTGCGTAATCAGGCGATGGAGCCCTGATAGACCAAGGTATCAAAAAAGCAAAAAAGACATGAATGGACATACTTATACTCCCTCGTCCTCACATGGGGCATGTTACACCAGTTATACTCTCCGTAAACGTTATTGGGAGTCGTGGACGAGTTGAAAATTCCAGGAGCTCCAGAGCCATTCAAGACAAATGTAAGATTATTGATGTTGGACGATTGCGGGGGGTAATGAATGACATTGACTGCCTCTATTGCACTCAGCAATGACACCAGGGTAACGAACAGGAGGTGTACTGGCATGATAATCTTTGCCACTTGGTACTCCGCGGCGGACAGAGATATCTCTGCGACTTCAGGCCCACAACGCGGCAGACATTTAGCTTATGGAACACGTGTAGAGCTTCTTTCAAGTCAAGAACAGAACATGGGAAGTGTATGCATACTTAGAATAAGAAGGAACGTGCGCCGGGTCTTGCGCGTGAATCTATACTTCTTGCTGGGCTGGTCGTCGTCACCTGTTGATGTCTGAGACCTCCGGCTATGGGAACGACAATGAATTATTGGCGGTCGAGATTTCTATCAATAATTTTGAAGGGTTACTGGTTCCGGTTCGCGTGTAAGTCCGGACCGCACGTTGTTCTCAGGCTACTAGATATCAAACGCACAGGTACACAGGGCTTCAGAAGACTAGGACCTGGTTTTGACAACATGGAATAATAGAAAGGGGTTAAACTACCGCTTAACCTCTTCTTTGTTGTACTCCACGTTCCGGATGGCTCTGCGTCGTCTCGTCACCTTCGCGTGCATCGTTCAAATGTTATCTAGTGGAGCAGCTGCTTCCCCCACGCATCGACGAAGCCAAACTGTTCTCGCACAAGCAGCATTGACAGAGATACTAGAGCGTGGAGCACCTATCCTTGGTGAGGAACGTCAATAGAACACGCAGTGGAGTTAACCAATATCTACCAGGCTTTGATACTGGATGCCTTAAATCTTCAAAAACCTGTGATTGGATGGCAAACTTCCCTGACAGCACGAAACTTGTACACATGAACTTGCCAGGGACACACGATTCCTCTACCTGTGAGACAAAGTCTACGTCCTGATAACAGAAAATCTTTTTGACATTTTTAGGGAACTATTCGGATACTACCCAGGCGTCTCTCTTGCGATACACTGGCCCGTGAGTCGGTCTCGCTGGCTAAGTCAAGTTACCTGGAACAACCTGCTGTAGCATCCCCCCTGCAGATACGTTTAGGTGCCAGGAACACTCACTCCTCCAATCTTTGAACGAGGGAATCCGCGTCTTTGACCTCCGCTTCGCGTATAATCCCGGAAACGATACCATCGGACTCCACCACGGTAAATCATCTGCTCATCTGCTCTCAGCAAAACATATGATCAACGTTGTTCCTGTAGCCCAAGCTTTGCTCGCTCCTCAGACAAGAATTGAAGACGTCCTTTTCGGTCTCTACAATTGGCTTGATAAACACCCTACCGAAGCCGTTCTTGTCTCGATGAATTACGAAGTTGGAACCGGCACGCCCAATGACGCCGCTCTCCAAGAGCACCTCTACAGCATATTCCAAAGTGATCTGGCAAAGAAGTACTGGGTACAGACTAACGGCACCGTCTGTGTCTCCTCACTCAGCTCGACTGTGAACAACAGTTCAATGTTTTTATAGCTCGGCACCCTCGGTGAAGCGCGCGGCAAACTCACCCTCCTCCAACGTTTCACATACTCTCTACTCCCTCCAGACTCCACCAACCGTATCGGAATCTGGCTCGACGCTGCACACTGGACAGATAACGGAAAAATCATTGAGATCGTTTATAACGCTCCTGAGAACCAGATCGCTTTCATTGAAGACTACTATTACATGGATGAACTCACCCCAGATGCAGGCACGCAACCCAATATCGATCTGAAGTTCAATACGACGGTGGCACATTTGAATAATGCGACGATGTTGAATATGGATCAGCTGTATATCAGCTTTGCGAGTGCATCACATAACGATGCGGTACCTCCAGTTACGCCGAAGGTGTGTGGTGTTTCTTTATATGGTTTTCGTTATTCTTGGGATGGTATACTTAAACAATTTTTAGGTGATGGCTCTCGGGAATGGGACGGATGTTCTGGGTGTCAACCAAAAGCTTCTTCCCTGGCTCAAGGAACGCAAGGGTCAGAGGTTTGGTATCATCAGTGTGTATCAGAATCTACTCGGATTCCAAGGCCTAACGGATTCGTTTAGTGCTCGATTTTTATGATGCTGTTCCTGGACTTGTTGAAGCGGTTATTGGTTTATAATACCAACATAGGGCTACGGAATATCATGCGGTTTCGAAAGGCACTGATTATCCTGTATATTTCGAGAGACAATTTTCTTCACTGGAAGAGAAAAAATTGACCTCCCACGCTTGGTTTTATGTGACTCTAAAGTTCAAGCTTGAGAGTAACTAACGATAAATGCCATGAATAAAAAACCGTTCCGGCATAAGCTGAACCATTAGTAGCAAGGTTCATGTAGAAAATTTGAACAGAAAAGTCAGATACCAGAAAAATCAATAGCTCGGACAGGACCAAGTCATCCTTCATAATATTCTTACCTCGCGGTTGGTATGTTGGCCCATTCAGTTTTATGTGGTTACATGTATCATGTCATTCTCAACGAGTACAGTACATGGCACAAGAACATCATCAATGAGTATCACAAAATCGAGGACCAGTCTTCATTTCGAATATAAGTTTCCAGGCTGGTAGTCGGGCAATCGACGCCAAGCTTGAGCTGGGGTCAGATACATAAGCCTAGACGACAACGCTGGTAACTCACGTCTTGTGGATGAAGCACAGTAGGATCTCCTCCATTAAACCCAAATTCTGCTGTGAAAGCAAAACCTTCTGCTATATCATAGCCAACTTCCTCGTCGGGAGCGAGCTTGGCTGCCGTCTCCAAGTCGATTTGCTGGTATCTGCATCCTGGAATCTCGAGAATGTTGCCCCATAACTTCATATAATCGTCCCAGCTGATCATAGAGCCGAAGCCCACCACACTCTTGCCGGGAGGTACCTGTAACAATGCACGTACGAGATTTCCCGTGTCTTTGTTTGCATCAATCATAGGAAAGGGACTGTTGGGGTTTGCAGGCAAGGAGAGTACATAAGTTCCATCGGGTTGCTAGAAAATGATTGCATCCGACATTGCAGGGAACTGAGACAACACAACGCACCTTTCGTGGCGCGATAGATGGATTGAGCTTCCAATTAGTTGCATAGAAACCGATGTGCACGGTCGACATCTTCTTTGAGAGATCTGGGAGACTCTCTCTGATATAATCAACCACTGCGGCTTTGGAATCAAAGTGATACGCCCTCGAATACTTTCCCTTGCTCCATTTTTTAGCGCCCGGCACTGAAGAAAACACGAAGCGTTCCAGGGTAGAAACCTGTGCAGCGGCGTTGGCGATATTTTTGCCACGTCGAACCTCTAGATCATAACAGGCATTGGTCCGAGGCTGATCCGGAGGAAGAGGTACGGTATTTTCGGGGTGAAGGATGGGTTGCCAAAAATCGGTGACTCCAAAGATGGCATGAGCACCTTCGAAGGCGGGAATGAGGGAGGCAGGATTGTCGAGGTCTCCTGCGACCATCTCGATACCTCTTGCCTCAAGATTCTTACTAGTCTCCTGGGAGAGGTTACGAGTAACACCCCGAATGCGCCACCCTGGCTCTGAGAGAAATACATTGGCAACTGATCCTCCCTGTTATTTTATCCGATATCAGAACTTTTGTAAAATCGAACAGAATCACCTATGTTACCTGGGTGCCAGTGATTCCGACAATCACGATGAGCTTCATTGCAGACGCAACTACCTTGACCTGGTAAGTTGGTCTCGCCTATCTATTTAGATGCGCAGCAAGTGCTTCCACCATTGGTCTGATGATCAGTTGTCGTATGGACCAGCGGCCTTCTATTTCATGCCCAATGAATGCTTCTGTTACGTTAGTGTATCGTGTGTTTTTCAGACTCGTGACTTGGTTACCATGGCTGTGTGACCATATATGTCAGTAAACCACCTGGCTCACCTGTAAACTCTCAATATATGATCTCTATTCAGAAGAAGATTTTACAAATGGTCTTCAAACTTGGAACAAAATTCGCAAAACATCATTATTCAAACTAGAACAACATTTGCAAAACTTGTCCTACTCGTCATCAATTCAAAAGGGATGTTTGGTCAGAGTTAAAGACGTTGTTGCATCGTTACTGTGTGCATGATGAAGGCTTCACTTGTAGATTCCTCATGAAGATCATCAGATTGGTGCTCAGGCAGAACACTTCTGAGCTGATCCAAAATCTCCGATAGCCCCTCGTTTTCCTTGCCCAGCTTGGCTGCATCTTCAACGACCCTCATCAACTTCTTCCAGACCAAATCATGTGGTCGTAGCCCGCAAAGCTTGACCAAGGTCGACGTCCAGTGACCACCGACTTCAAAAAGCCACCATTGTTGAGAAACAACTGCAGTACATATGGTGTCGAAGAGCTCAGAGCGGAAGATAACATTAACAACATTGTCCCCGACATCTGAAAACTCATTCAACATGCCTGAATCCTTGATACGTGTTGCAGCGTGCAGTGACAGACTGCTATCAACAAATGCATGCAGGGACCTCCAACTATCAACCTGGATACGACGGTTCAGGTTGATATCCCCCATCCTAGCAGCCCGGAGTAAAGCCTGAATTCCGTCGTTATCAGAAAAAGCCTGGACCACGGCTATAGAACAATCGGTTAACAATTGCATGAGCAGCCGGACGGACCAGCTAACAACTTCTTGATGAAAGGAAGTGAGTATAGTCTTTACGAGCACCTTTGCAAAGATCGGTCGACGGGTCGGCGGCAGTCGGTTTTGGTGCAGGAGATGGAGGACATTAGCTAAAGCTGTATCTTGGACAAGACCAACAGCAATGCGCTCAGACATGACAAGTGTGAATAAGCTTGCGCCGGCGGCTTCTCTTAATTCAGCGCTAAAATGATGTGACTGTGAAATCAAGGGAGTTGCAAGTCGTGACAACTCCTCTGCGACTATGTTGAGGAGTTCTCCAGCGCAAAAGTATCCTGGAGTAGCAACAATTGCTGCCAGTGCTTTAATCATCAGCGTTGAGTGGGCATTTCGTCGCTGCTCCTCACTCCTGTAGTTGGTCAAGCCAACGGTTCCACAAGTGAACGCGTAGAGAGCCAAACTTGCGGCACTACGTATACTTGAAGTTGGCAGGCCCTCTGTGGATTTCAAGAGATGCAACAAAATAGGTACAGCCCTGATAGTTGTCTCTTTTCTGACTGTCGCAGGCATTTCCCATCGAGTTAAATATTCAACCATGCTATCCAGAATCCAGGTCACAGTAGAATTCGAGAGCTGAAGGTCTCCGGAAAGGTATTGGGAAAGTTGAGCAAGTACATCCCAACGAGCAACATCAGAATCCACAGATGAAAGTGCGATTACGCAAGAGGCGATGGCCGCACCATCTCCATGATCCTTGAAGTTCTGCAGCTCCCGGAGAGGGTCCAAGAGTTCTGGAGGCCATTGCTTTACAGTTCCTCGGGTCATATTCATCCAGGCCTTGCAGTAAAGCCACGCTCCCTCGGCATCTATGAGGTGCCACTTAAGGGTGTTGTCCTGTTCAAAGCAGGACTGAAATTCTTGTTCGATCCGCTTTGTCACACCACCGTCACGAAGCATTTGAACGGCAGTGAAATCACGTGGTAGTCCGGCAAGTGCCTGAAGGGCCCCGACAATGACGTATCTATCAGTAGACATGTTGAGGAGCCATAAAAGAGCGCAGGCGTCGAGCTTGTCGTCATGACGCGGATCAATCTTCCTGTGTCTTTTCAGATTCTTGTCAGGGAAACATAACATGCAGCGCAAATAGTGGTTTACCTGTCCTGTAAGAGGGTTGTTCCATCTTCCGGAGTGTGATTCTTGTCATCCGGAGTCAATCGTGCTAGGAAAGACGAATCAAGTAAAACAATAATTCTCCGAATATGTTCAGATAGAGGATGCTGGTAGGGACATTCTGGATATATCACCGAAAGGAAGACAGATGCCAAATAGAATGTGTATGCAATCGTCACGATAAGTAAGGTTGCAAGGGTCATTGTAAGGTTCACAGACCATAGAAGTACAATGATACCAGCGAAAAATAACAAAAGAGCAATGTGAAGGAATAAGGGCAGAACACTGATAAGAGCAGGAACATGCCACGATACCAGTTCCATGTACCTTGATTGTCGTCGACGAACTCGCTGAAGAGGAGAACCTGAATTATTGGCATTATAGGCTTGCAACCATTGCTTGGCGAGCATCGACACCAATGCTGTTGAAAGACTACATGCAAGTGCTGCAAACCAGAACCCATTGACCCAGGTCAATTGACCAGAGGAGGGTGATTTACCCGGGGCTCTGGTCACGACAGATTCCGAATTTGTTTGGAGGGAAATGAGTTTCTCCAGAAGCACATTCGTCATGTCGCTAGCATCAGGAACCATAAGCTGGAAAGATTGTATAATGAAGGTGGTCAACACTGCCGAGAATAGACCAGTCTATATGGAAGAAATATATGAGATATCACATCCTGGCACTGAAGCAATGGATTTCACTGACAAAGACAAGGAGAACGTCCATTGCTCGATTCCAACCTTCTATTAGAGTGGAATCAAATTTTGCAGCCTCATCGTTGTAAATCTTCCAAATCCGAGCATGCTCTGACATCTCTTCCCCTGGTTCATCTATTTCATAAGGGTAACCTATTTCATGGATGTTTATGTGAACATGAAGTAATAATAACACAGTAGGAACCCATACCAAGTTTTGCCTTCAAGAATTCTCCGGAGCTCAATGGAATGCCTTTGACCTTTCCCGAAAGGAAACTGCAAACAAAACTGTGAGAAGAACCCATTTTGACTCATCTTCAACCCACCCTCCCAAATCTTTTGCTTCACTTTCATCGGGCATAATCTTTGAGCGGCACAATAGGCTGATTAGATCTTCATCGTCAACAAAATATGGAACTCGTGGATGGATGGGTCTTGTTGTCCGTGTTGTAGGGTTTGAACGGGAAGACATTATGATGGCCTTCGATTCTACGGATTAGTGATGACTATATACGTGTCCCCATGCCACAGCCACATCACTGCCTCTGGAACTATGTTCTTACAGTCTTTTCTCTCTCCCCAAGTAAATGTAGAAAAACTTACTTACAGTGTGGAATGGATAAACCCGACCCATCTGGGAAGGTCAATTTTACCTCTAATTTCACTTCAGAAAGAAACAAGGTCACATGAAAAATCTATTCTCAAGTCTGTGGCTGTACTCAATACCTTGTCTCTGGCCATGTAGGCTCAAGCTCAACACAATCTATGTACACATTTATATAAGAGAGCACATCTCTTAGATTGCACAATTGACGCAGCATATTGTAGAAGCAGTTTATTTCGAGTACGAATAATATACTGAAGTTCAAAATCAAGAGGATGATTCAAACTTCAGGTTGGTCGCACTATAAGTAGAAATGTATTTGTAAAAGTAATTGTGATGAAAAGATGAAGTCATCCTTGTAGAGTTACGGTGTAAGTCCTCAGTCACTCCAAGTATATGTTGTTGACTGAATTTATTACCTGTAGAGTTACGGTGTAAGTCTACAGGGTATGGTAAGTCAATTTATACGTAAATGTAAATAGATCCGCTTACCCTCAGTCACTCCAAGTATATGTTGTTGACTGAGGGCTTGCGTCTCCTATGTCTAAATGAATGAATGAATGAATTTGGTTTTAACCGCCGGCAAGTCACAATGCTGGGCTAAGAGGCGGGGGTAAAGTAACATATGTACTCTACTCCGATAATGTAATATTGTGTCCATCGCGCCAGAGGCGGTGTTCGTGTACTGTATCTTTGGGTATTGGAACTGTCCATCTACTAAAAAGATTTAAGGTTTGGAAGTAAAGTGGGACAAATACCGATCATGCACCACCTCAAGTGATGGGTCACAAGAGGCGGTAGCTTAGTAAATATAGTAATAAAGAGAGAATAGAAAAAGATAATGACGTATTGTATGATTCAGACAAGGCATTCCTCAACAATCCTCCGTAGTCAGACATCATTTACTTCGTCACTCCCACTAGACGGCTACACAGGAGGAAGGACCCCTAATTTGGAACGGCATTTGTTGAAAACCTCCCACGGTAACGCTTTTGTCAGGGCATCGACTATCATGTTGTGCATAAACACATATTCGAGCTTGATGTTTCTTTGTGTAATCTGCTCGCATATAAAATGATATCTAATATCAATGTGTTTTGTGCGTGAATGAGAAACAGGGTTTTTGGAGAGAGAGATACTTCCAGCACTATCTGTGAATATTGTTGTCATGCCAACCTGCTATGCTTTTGTCAGGGTGTCGGCTATCATGTTGTGCATAAACACATATTTGAGTTTGATGTTTCTTTGTGTAATCTGCTCGCATATAAAATGATATCTGATATCAATGTGTTTTGTGTGTGAATGAGAAACAGGGTTTTTGGAGAGAGAGATACTTCCAGTGCTATCCATGAATATGGTTGTCATGCCAACCTGCTTGAAGTTGAGGTCATTCAATAGGGTCCAGAGCCACATCACTTTCCTAGTCACATTTGTGGAGGTGATGTACTTGGCCTCAACTGTGGAAGTCACCACTTCTAATTGTTTTCTGGAGAACTATGACATTGTGCTCCTGTTGAGTTTGTAGCACCGTCTACTGACTGATTGCCTGTCGTAGTTATCTTGAGCCCAATTTGCATCACTCCATCCGACTAATTTTATCTTGTCATCTGTCATCCCTCCCAACTTAAGCATAAGAAATTTTGTTCCTTTTAGATACCGAAGAATTTGTTTACATGCAGTGAGGTGTGGTATGCCTGGGTTATTGGAAAATTGAGCTACAAGGCTCACTGCAAATTGTATGTCTGGTTGAGTTTGAGTAGCATTGAGCAAAGAACCAACCAGCAACAAATAATTCAATCTATTTGAGTATTTCACATATGCTTTGATTTCCTCAGCTGTTCAGGGGGATTGCCAAAGTGATAAGTTGTGATTCATTGCCAGAGAAGTTGCAACCTCATGGCAAGATGTCATCCCAAAGCGCTTGAGTATGGAATCAATATAAGCAGACTGGTTCAAGTGAATAAGACAATTTTGATGATTACAGCTGATTTTGAGTCCAAGCATGTAATGTATTTTTCTGAGATCAGTAATGTCAAGTTGCTGCTTATAGCACGTTTGAACGACTTGATTTCATGAACATTCTTACCAGCAATAGCCATGTCATCAATGTAGACAAGAATTATTAATATGATTTTTCTGCCTGATTGCAAGATGTACAAATAATTATCAGCACATGACTGTTTGAAGCCAAGAGTCATGAGAATATTGTGTAGTTGTTTCTTCCATTTATGGCTAGCCTCTTTAAGACCATATATTGCCTTGTTAAGTTTCCAATATTTATCTCTCCTGAGGCAATTTGGGGGCCTTTTATAAATCTTCTCATCAAGATCAGCTTCCAGATACATGCCAATCACATCAATTTGATGGACCTCAAGATCTAACAGAGCAGAGAGAGTCAGAAAAACTTGAAGCATAACAAACTTGGTAACTGAAGAGAAGGTATTCTGGTAGTCAATGCTGGGAATTTGCAAGAAATCCTGTGCAACTATTTGTGCCTTGTACTTTACCTGTCTTCCTTGCTCATTCATCTTTTCTTTCAGCACTACTTTACTTCCAATTGCCTTCTTGCCCAGAGGTAAGCTGTTGACTTTATTAAACATGTTCTTGTCAATGAGCTGTTGATGTTTGGCCTTGATAGCTTTTGACAATTCATCAGAGTTACATTCTTTTACCTCATCAACAGAGGGCCTCACTACTGTTATATGAGCCACGTGCACAGTGGGCTAGCTGTTCTTCATCATTATTTTGATGATCTCTCAAAGGTACATGCTTTGTTTTTGTTGAGGGTTCTCTATTTAGGAGGTCCAACCACTTTTCTTGTTTTCTGGGAACTGGAGGTGTTTTTGTGTCTGTGGGGCCAGATTTGGACATGCTTGGCCTTGCAGAGTAGGATATTGTAATTCCTCACTCACTGATCTGCCTTTGGAAGTGCTGGAATATGCATTATCATTTTTTATTAGCTGACTGATATCAGTGATTAAGCCATGAGTTAAATTTTGTGAAGTGGGTCCCCTTCTGGATAAAGTTCTTGATGCAATTCTCAGACATTTGCATAGACTCTGATCCTACTCAAGCTAGTTTGCTAGGCACATTGTCCTCATGGAACTGTACATCTTAAAAAGTGATTATTTTGCTATTTTTGAGATCTTCCAGCCTATAACCTTTAGTTTCCCCAGCCCACCACCCCAACATCCTCACTCAAACAGCCCATGATTCTAATTTTCTGTGCCTAACTTCCTTTGGAATGTGTGCTCACCCCAAGGACCCAAAAATATGGAGATAGAAAATATTAGGTTTTTTGCCAGTGTTACTTTATTCAGTGTATGGAATTTTCCTGCCTAGAGCTGACATTAGAGTGATTGATTGGATGTAAACAGCATACATGAAAGCCTCATCTCAATATTGTAAATCCATGTTGGTGGCATGGAGCATGCTACAAATCATTTTCATTAACAGTGCAATCATTCATTTAGTGATGCTATTTTGCTCTGAGTGGTATGAGTTAGTGGTTTCATATCTGATTCCATTCATTCAGCAGAATCTTTCTATTGTGAAGTTGACAAATTTAGTGCTATTGTCAGTATAAATAATCTTCACTAATCAGCCTGATTGGCATTTAAGTTGAGCCATAGTTACATGCATCTTATCAGCTGCTTGTTTCTTCCTCTGAAGTAAACAATCTGTAGGCAAACATCAACTTACTTTAATAATGACAAGAGCATCATAATTTCTGTCCCAAGTTGGTACACTTATTGGACTAACAAGGTCCATGACAAGGAGCTCATTCTTCTCATATTGCTTTATACTAACTTCTGGCAATGGTGGCTGTATAAATTTATCTTGTATGCAACTGCTGCATAAATGATTGAATTTACAAGATAACTTGATTTGTAGTTCTGTGATGAAGTTCTGATTCATCATCACTTTGATAGTATGAGGCTGATATGCTCAAGATGTTGATGCTATAAGCACATGGTGGATTTGTTGGCTATATAAGTGACATGCCCATTCAGGCTCCTCATGTTCATGCATTTGATTTGATACATTGTGCCACAATTGCCAATGAGTTTAGCCTGGAGAAATTCTTTACCCTTTCAAGTAAAGCTGATTTCAAAGCATAATTCTTGGATCATGGCTCTGGCTTGTTGTAGTAGTCTCAAGCTGATAAAGTTTACACCCAATTTAGGCACGTAAAGTACATTATCAAAAGACATGTCATTAACTCTATTGGAGACATTTGTTTGAATAGCAATCAATTCAATGCCAGCAATAATGAGTTGATTGTATCTGCCAACAGATATATATTGATTTTCCATGCTTTTCAGTCTGTAAAACCAATTTTTACTGGTCAGCATATGACATAAGATGGCACTATCAAGCAACAATTCTGAAAACATACCATTCTCAGTAGCCATAAGAAGTTTACCTACTTCACAAGCTTCTCTAGCAGATTTATTTATAGTGATGTTTGCATTATCAATAGTTTTTGGCTTTTTTGGCTTGAAGCACTTTGGACTTCAGTAACTTTTCTTACTGTAGTTATAACAGACATTATTGAGCTTTAGCTCTCATTTTGATTTTTGCTTTTTCTTTGGCCTTTTGCTCCCACTGGTTTGAATGCTCAATTTTGAGGCAAAGGCTAATGTCTTGTTTGACAAATTCTTTTCTTGGAAAAGTCAATCATATATAGATATTAGTTCTATGAATATACTTTTAATGGTGAGTATGTTTCTTCAATAAAGCAAGTTCTGCTTCATGACTCCCTAAGTGGTTGACTGAGGTAGTGACAGGATGAAACAAAGTCAAGTGTAGCTTAGCCTTACGGTCACACCAACAGAACCAGATCGATGGTCGATTCTAGTACTACGAAGTATGACAGTAAAATTGGCTGCCTTATGTAAGGCAGCCAGCATGTATGTAAAGTAATGATAATTAATTAATATAATTGTATATTAATTAGTTAACTATAATACACTATGTTACATGCCCCCCTTTGAGACTGGTAATCAGTCTCGATGTAAGGAGGGACAATTTGTCCAGGTCACTAAGTAGGTCAATGTGGAGGCACTCTGGTCCTCCACGGCTCAAAAATGTCCAAGTCATCTGTCAAAAAATACAACGCCGATGTTAACCGACAGTATGAATTAAAAAGGAGATGAGCTGCCTACGATAATTATGCAGATGGCGGACGCGACAACTCGCAGACCGTATCGATCCTCATCTCATTGTTGATGTTAACCAAGGATGATGAGGCAACGGGGCCCGACGATGTTGAGGCTGTAGGAGCCTGAACTGACGTTGAAGGGTGAGACGGAGAGGGGGGATATGGCCCGTGTCGAGAACGGCGTTGCCATAAATCTCGACGGTTGGGGTTCATCCCCACCAGATAATACAGTCCACTTTCAAGGTACTCATGACCTTGATCAGACTCACGGGCGAGTAGTGCGTGAAAACGAATCATATTGTCGTCTGTGGGCAATCGCCAATCGTCCCACCGCATGATGACTGGGGGCTCTCCATAGAGCTCCAGTTGACGATGACGTTCATCGTCGACCTTGCGAAACTGGTCGATGGATGCTGTGGTCACAAGAAACTGATTTTCGAGGTAGACCACGCCGAAGGTATAGGCGTGATCTACCCACTCTAGAGGTACGCGGTTGGCTATCATAGTACAAAGCACGTCAGCATCAGTGATGTTGATGGCATTAGCCACATCGAAATATGGGGGTCGGAACTGGATGTCAGTCCAGCTCATGGGTACAAAGGGGGTGCTAGGGTTGGCGGCGTCGTAATCAGCAACCACCTCACGATACAGCCCAGGATGCGCGATAATCAAGGCCAACAGCCTTGCAAAATGTCCCCGAGCTCTTCCCGAGAGGGACAGTCCATGCATCAGGGCGTGGCCCAGGAGAGTACGCCAGTGAATGCGATACGCTCAATCCACTGCAATGCCGTACACCAAATTCATCATTCCTGGTCGACAGAAGTAGAGTACATTCTGCGCCAGCTTGTTCAGATCGAAGGTGAAACGTACACCTTTGGAATCAAACCTGGAAAGCGTAAAAAATGGTCTTCCGGCTTGGTCCTTCCATCGCAGGTACCCGTCTGGGGTCGGCATGACCACAATGTTCATGTGATGGGAGGAAAGATCCAGAGGGGGCAAAATGTGCTTGTACTCTGGTGAACACACCAGAGTCATCGTCCTATCCCTCATCATAGTGTAATAGTTAATACTGATGCGCTGAAACTTGCGCAACAGATAATAGGCTTCAGTGCATAGAGACACTGATGTGAACTTGTTCTGCAAAAGCTCATAGAGCTTTTGCAACTGCTGGGGATTCATCAGGAATCCCCTCGGTGCTACACGGTTCAACTCCTTTGAGGTATGGTAATACTTCTCTCCCTTCTCTTCCTTGTGTGTCTTTGCAGCCAACGCTTCATCACTCACGAATACCGTGTTGGTGAGCCGGGAGTAGTAAAAGTGGTGGTCGAGTGCCCTGCTGTAGAACCAATTCAACTGCTCCACCGACGTCCCGCTGACAAACACACCGAGGCCATCAGGAATACGGCCTGTGGCCTGCTCCTCCCGATCTTTATCGACCTTTGCCTGCCGGACGGCCTCATGCTTTCTCCGAGCCTCTCTCTTGTGTTTCTTGTCTAAACGCACTCGGCATTTAGCGGGGGTTTCTCCTTCCGAGGGGGTCTCATCTGATGACTCCCTGTAATCACTCCTGTCGCTCGGTTCAT
>QFEW01005864.1:0-16949 GCA_003316525.1 Termitomyces eurrhizus | reverse complement strand
CAGCTTATTTTTGTGTTGTACTTCATAGTCAATAGACTGGACTGGTCTGATTCTGTGCAGTGTGAACACTAAGCTCACAATTCCTGTAACTTCGTTACAGCAGGTATGGTGGCTGCGATAAATCCTGGCACACTGAAATCTCCATAAACACTCCCTGTCCTCCAGCTTTCTGATCCACTCCTCCATTATTCTCTGACCTCCAAGTTCCGGTCAAGGAGCATTGGGCTTGCAATTCACTGTTTCCAAAAGTAAGGTAAGCCTCTGATCATCGCATGATTCTTGTTCTGCATAGGCAAGGAGGGAAGATTGCAGCATATCACTGATAGAAGATCCCTGAGGGCTTGCAGGGAAGAGTACAGAAACTGCTGTGAGCAGTAGATCTCATACTTTATCGTTCATATCAGAGTTGACGTCGAGAAAGCGAGGTTGCAGTCATCCGGAGATATCTGTAGGAATTCAAATCTCTGCTGCCAAATTTGGTACGGCCAACAACCGGCAGCTCAGCTAATTTTAAGCAAATTTTCGTTATCGACTGTCAAATTTAAGCTAAATATCAAAATATGGGTGCTGCAGAAATGCTCTAATGCCATCACTGTCATTTATACTATGCGCCGCACCCGAACCGAGGAATGTCATCGTCAAATTCACTCAGGCTTTTTCAATCTGATCTGGACGAAGAATGTTCGCATGATCTAGTCAGGGGATCGATCGTCACGTTAGATAAGTGCACGACGCCCCCCAACGCGCCTCACTGGCAGGTTGACAAGACAACGCTCAGGTAGTTGAAACCACCAGATTTCAGATTTCAGATTTCAGATTGTATGTAGTACACAACGTTAACCAAACTGTACTATGCAACCATGTGAGAGGCGTACGTATCCTTGTGTTTGGAGTATCAAAAAACGCCGTTAGTTCAGCCCGGCATGCTAATTTTATGGTCTTTTCCTCGTGTTCATTGAACAAACGGTGTGGCCCTGAGCCATCTTTAGAACATCCCCCAAAGTCGTGGGATAACCATGCAATGGATGAAGACCAGCGGGGTCTAGTGTGATTCCAGATTGGGGAATCGTACCTGGTCCTTACCCTCTTGTATATCCAACTTGCTTCACTCCCTGTCGATGTACACCCACCAGCGTGCATGTTGATCTCTAGCTTATGCGGATTTGGTTTTTCTGGTCAGTGTGCGTATTGAAGATTCCAAGGTTAAACTCTGGTAGGATAAAATAAAGTACATTGATACAAATACATGAGGAGCAACAAAGAGATCGTGACACATCATTAGGAAGTCATGGCTCGACAACATCATCCCAAGATAAAAACCACTCACAGCCACCTACTCTGCTTCTGTTTCTCCAAGTCCGTCAGAGGGACATACTACACACCCATCAGCACGAAATACCTCGATGTCGAGGACGAACACTAACGGACACGCCCATAACCTCTGTCTCAGTGACCTTGCCATCTTTATCCTTGTCGACATGAATGATAGACTGACTATAGGTGCCAACGGGGATGAACATCCTGCCTGGGCTTGCGAGTTGCTGGACAAGTTCGGACGGGGTGGTGGGTGCTGCGGCACCGACATGTATGGCGTCATAAGGGCCTGGATTATACCCATATGGGCAAGAACAGTTCAATCGAAAAGGCGCTTACCACCAGACGGGTACCCTTCACTTTGCTGTTAAAACACACAGAAAGCAAAAACTGGGAACACACCTTCCCGCCCGTCTCCAGTGACGATCAAGATCCTGCCATCGTCAAGGGCGTTACCGAGCCCGTCTCGCCTGAGGTTCTCTTTAGACCACTGAGCGAGCTCGTCGACATGCTCGATGCCTACGACGGTGCCGGTGGGGCCGACGAGGTGGTGGAAGACAGCAGCGAGGTAGCCGGAGCCGGAGCCGACGTCAAGGACGCGTGCACCGGGGCGGAGGAAGGGCAGGAGTTCGGATGCGGCGTAGGCGTGCTGTGTGCACGTGAGCATAGCGAAGAGAGGACGAGAGGGGCGACGGACCATGTGTGGGGCGCTGATGGTTGCGCCGTAGCCGATTGGTCTGGAGTTTGGTGAGAGGCGGGAATGTGGAGAGAGAGCAGACAGACTGGGGGCAGTCTTCGTATGGCGATGAGGAGCTGAGGTTGCGCACGTAATGGGCTCGATCGACGGATTCCATGGCCTTGGCGACTGAGTTGCTGTTGATGATAAGTGAACCGAGATGAGCTGCACAGGGGCGCATGGTATACTACCTCAGCCCCCCGTCCCAGCGTACAGCGCAAGGAACGCAAAAAGGGCATCAAGCGCGGCCCCTACAAACGCAAGAACAAGCTCCCTGCCCCTGACGTCCTCCCCGCTGACCCTGCCGCCCCCGACCAAGAATGGCTCCCTGCTGCCGCACCCCCTGCCATCCCACACGCCCCGCTGCCCGGCTACGTCCCCGCAGACGGCCACCCGCCCCTCGGCTTCTACCCAATGTACTACCCGTCTCCTGGCTTACACACCTTGATGTTGGATCCAGATGTTTTTCTTGATAGGACGTTCTTCTTCTTGTTCTTGTTCTTGTTTTTTTTTCTTGAGCCCTCGATATTGATCACACATCCCTACGCCCCCTCCCCCCCGTGCTGTGGCCGTGTTCCCGTCTCTATTCTCCCTTGTCTTACGTCTTACTTCTTACGTGTTACGTGTTACGCCCCCGCCTCCTCTCACACTCGCCACACCTGCCCGTGCGCGCGCATACACACACGCTTGGCTTCGTGTATGATATCCCATTGTGAATATATTTATCATTGTGTTGTTTTTTTTCTTGTGTAGTTGGTTGGTTTGAGTGGTGTGGTTTGAGTTGAGTTGAGTTGGGTTGGGTTGTGTGCGTGCGTGCGTGCGGTTGCTTGGACTTTTTTTTTGTAGAGTTGTTCTGGTGGTTTGGGGTTCATGGTCGCTAAGAGAAGGTAAGGCGAAGAAAAGGCAAATAAAGGAAATTGAAAGTCGGTAGTTGGGACGCGCTACCTTAGAAGAGGTCGTCTTCATATGGTGGCGCACGCACATGGTGAAACCAAGGAATGGAACTCGGTTCTGGATTAATGTGAAACGATTTCATTTGGACGGGTGGATCTATGCGTATGCGTGTGCTAAAGATGAGACTTGGAACGTCTTTTTTTGAGGGTCTGGTGGGGATAGTGGTAGTGGTTGAGGAAAAAGAGAGAAAAAGGACAAGAAATGAAATCACACTTGGTAGCTGGGATGTCAGCTTAGAATTCAATGTTGGTATGTATGTAGCGCACGTGGTGAAATGAAACGTGAAACCTGTAGCTGAAACGGTGGTACCATCATGCCTCATGTTCACTAGGTGCGTTCTTTGTTTCGTAGAAATATATTTTTCTTGTTTTTTTTTTTTAAAAAAAAATAGAGAGGAGATCATTGAGCATCTAGACACGGTGTGGGGACCCCGGCCCATTTCGAATGTAGGTTTTGAAGATACTAGAAAAAAGGAGTGAAAATTCACTTTGGTAGTTGGTGGAAAGGTCGATACCGGATGGATTCCTATAAATAGATTCGGCTCGACCCGAGCTTGGAGGATGACTATGCCGCTTGCAATGGTGTAGGCTCGGGGAAAATAAAAACCAAGTGAAGCACTGATTCGAATGCCCGAATGCCAGTGCTGAAGAAATGAGATGTCTGATAGCCGATGATGATTTTCGGGAACTGACTAGGGCTGGGTTAAAAATGTTTTGCTGGCTGTGAGAAATGTGAGATTCTCCAGCTGCCAATGTGAGGAATGTTTTTAACATGAAAAATACATTACATAATCAGATTTTGTGCTGTCAATTTCTCAACAAAAGTTCAATGAAAGAGCCATTTTTTGGCATAAATTGGGCTTTACAATACATTTAGATGCTAGCAATACTGTAAATTAAGCTTAACTAGTAATATTCATCCATATTCCAATCTTCTGGAAGGCCAGAGGGGGCTGCTGCCTTGGTGGTAGACCCCTGTGCTACACCACCAATAATTGTGACATCCTGATCGTGTTATCAATGAGTTTAAGGAGTTGGATGAGTTCTCCATTGCCATGTTGAATGGATCAGTTATGGGCAGCAAGAAGAGTTTCTGGCTGCTTAGGAGACAGCATAACACAGGTGATCAGATTATCGTAGATAGGCCAGAAATCTTTATCTCCACATAGGAAGGTGTAGAACTCTTCTGGGAATGCATTCAGACTGAATTGAAATTTTTCACAAAAATCACATGACATTTTTGAGATGATCCATGTTAGAAATGTTAAAAACATGTTAAAAACATGTGAGAAATAGGTTTGTTTTTAACATCTCCTTTTTTAACCCAGCCCTAGAACTGACCCATGCATCCGTGCTTGTGTGGCGCTGTGTGGTGTATGGGGATAAGAGGGGAGTTGCATCACGTGTTTGTGTGTGTTGGGATCATGGAGGAAATTGTGTCGATGACGGCAATCAAAAACCTCCGTCCCCACGTTTGGGCACTAGGTATGTGCACGGATAGGCTGCGCCGGCGTCATATCTCCGTGTGTCTCGTAAACCCGGCCCCTTCCAGGGAGAGCGTGTGAGAGTTGTGACACCTTGCGGCTGGAAGTGATAGTGATCCCGTTGGTTACTAGGCTGTAGCTTATCGATCGACCACTGCCATGATAGAGAAGAGAGTCAGTCGTGTCCCTGGATGGTCATGCTCTTGAACAGACATGGATCATAATGCGCACTTGTTTACCGTTGAACTCTAGAAGAGGTTGATGGAAATCGGCATGTAGATAAAGTAGTAGTGGATATAATTTAATACGGTTATGAACGACTGAGGTATTCGAGATCCAATCCTTATTACATACCTATTCCTCCATACTTCCGAGTTCCATCCTTACCGCATGGTAGGGCATAATAGTGTCATCGTTGGCCGAAATAACCTCAAAGCATTCACTCCATAACGTTCCATAAGTAATGTCCAGGAAAACTTGAATAAGTCTTGTTAGCAGTACAGACGTATGGAAGAGGACATGGGGACATTGATGTATATCCCACCCATGAAGATGGTCGCTGTTTTAGGGTGTGGGAGCAAAGGCCCAAGCGTGAGGATGTCTTTCTGTCACGAATCAATTAAAGGTGAGAAACCGCATTCTTTCCTTCCCCTTGTTCAATCAAGTTCAAATATTCACCTCCCCATGCAGAATATCGACACAGATCTAAAACAACGAGGATTGAGAATGTTATCTTTGGGTACGTTCTTTTGACTACCAATCCCAATTACTAAGATGGATGATCCAGATGACGGTGGTGTACGTGGACTGTCTGAGCTCATTATTCTCAGAGAAATCATGTCTCGTATTATGCACCTGGAAAACGCTAAATCTCTGCCTAAGCCTTGTGATTATTTTGACATAATCGGTGGGGCTGGAACAGGAGGGTATGTGACAAAGCATCACTATACAGTTGAATATTCGATGATGGTGTATCAGAGTAATTGCGTTGATGCTTGGTCGACTCCGTATGCCTATTGACTTGGCTATTGAGAAGTATGTATCATTCAGCAGGGACGTCTACTCTGATGTCAAGAAATGGAGCCTTCGGGGCGAGAAGTTCAAGGCAACTGTCTTTGAGTCTGGCATGAGAATCATCTTACAATCTGCTGGATTTCTGGAGGATGCCTTGATGAGAGAGGATGATCCTGTCTGCAGAAGGTACTTTAGTCCTTTCCACATTTTCGCTTCTCGCTGACACTGTAATGACCTCAAAGCTTTGTGGTGGCTCTTCCTTCTGTCAATATGACCCCTCGGATCTTCAGAACATATGAGGTAGAAGCCAACCAAGGCTATGATTGTACAGTGGTGCAAGCTGCTCGTGCCACCACTGCTACTCCTGATTTTTTCAAATGTGTCTCTATTACTTCTGGTGGAGTCCCTGAAACCTTTATAGGTGCAGGTTTGGGCTATAGCAATCCAACCAACCTGGTTCTTAAAGAGGCTCTCATGGTTTTTGGTCTTTCTCAACCAGTTGCATGTTTTGTCAGCATAGGAGCAGGGCACCCTGGCGTTGTCTCTTGGTTGCCCACCAATGTTATTGGCCAAAAAATGATGGGACTTCTTTATCGAATAGCTACCAATTGTGAAGGGCTAGCAGAGAGTTTTGGAGAGTTTTCTATGCATAGTTCTGGCCTGTTTTACAGATTTAATGTTGATCAGGGGCTTCAAAAGCTGGCTTTGGATGAATGGAATAGACAGGGAGAAATTAAGACACATACTTTGTCTTATTTGGAGAAGGCCAAAGTTACACAAGAATTGGATGATCTTACAAAGACTTTATATAGTTGTTCTCAAAAGAGTACTCTTGAGGCTTTTCGTAAGTTACTCAACTCAATTGACTGTCCTATTTGCTGACATTGATGAGGAGGTGGAACCATGGCTACAAGTCCTTCCAATAAACAAACACCTTGTCATCTACCAATTGCTGCACTTCTGCCCATCATTCCTGCTCCATCTCCATTGTTCATTGGCAGAGCAGAAATTTTGTCACATCTTGAACATTGTTTTGATCCTCATCAATCCTCATTAAAAATGCAAGTACAGCAGCATTGTGTGCTGCATGGCTTGGGTGGAGCTGGAAAGACACAAATTGCACTGTATTTTTGCCGTGAATTTGGAAGCAGGTATGAGATAACTTGCACTTTTTATCAAGTTATAGTTTAATTTGATTAACTAGATTTTCTTCCATGTATATGATCAATGCCAGCTCTAAAGCATCAATTGAGCAGTTTTTGACTTTATTTGCTCGGAGTGTTAATTTAACTAAAAAAACACCTCTTGCTGCTCTTACATGGCTCTGTCATCAAAAAAAAGAATGGTTGATGCTTTTTGACAATGCTGATGATCCTGATGTTGATCTACAAGAATTTTTTCCAAAATGCAGCCATGGAAATATTCTCATAACCAGCAGAAATGAAGCATCTAGCATATATGCACCTGGAAATCATTATAAAATTGGAGAATTAACAGTTGAAGACTCCTTGGAAGCTTTTTATAAAGCTAGTCAGAGGCAGCAAACTGAGCAAGAAGCTGCAAATGAGCTTGTTCAAGAACTAGGCCATTTGGCATTAGCTATTGTTCAAGCAGGGAGTTATCTATTTTACAATAAACACATCCAAGTGAAGCAGTATCTTGAAAGGTATAAAAAAGATAAGATGAGATATTTGGCAACAGCAACAAAGCAGAAAATTGATAGCTATCAACTTTCTATTTTTGCCACATTGAATCTGAGCTATGAGAAGTTAGATGAAAGAGCAAAAGCACTTTTCATGCTATGTAGTGTGTTACACCACTCAAAGATACCTATTTCAATTCTTGAAAGAGCTTGGAAAAATCTATCAGATAGTCTTGAAGTGGACACTCAAGAATTACAGGATTGTCTTCAGAAATTTGTGACAAATAACCAAGATTGGAGTGATATATTACTTGAAAAAGCAATTGGCATGCTAAGGTCATACTCATTAATTGAAATAAGAGAAGAAGAAGTCACATTGTTGGAGATTCACTCACTTGTTCATGGTTGGGCTTTTGAATCATTAACAAGAGAAGAGCAGAAAAAAGCCAAAAAATGTGGACAACAATTATTTTTTTGCTTAGGAAATCAAAGGTTTGAATACCATAATGCAGTCCAATGGGTGCTGCATGTACAAGCATTGGTCCAGCATCTAAATTATGAATGTGACAATAACAAAATAGCAAAGATGCTAAGTCAAATTTTCTCATGTGCATACTTTTGGAATGATGCAGAGCAACTGGAAAAGCATATTCTTAGAGACTGTACAAAAGTGCTCGGAAGAAGCCATTCAGACACTATGAAAGCTATGTCTCACCTTGCTACAACACTTAGGCATAATAGAAAACTGGAAGAAGCTGAGACTCTTGAATGGGATGTACTCAAAATCAGGAAAGAAGCTTTTGGAAACAGTCATCCAAGCACTATTAAAGCTATGTCTAATCTTGCTATAACACTTGAGCCAAGGTGGAAAACTGAAAGAGGCTGAGACTTTTGAACAAGAAGTACTTAAAGTCAGGCAACAAATCTTAGGAAGCAGTCATCTAGATACTATTGAAGCTATGTCTAATCTTGCTATAACACTTAGTCAAAGTGGCAAACTGAAAGAGGCTGAGACCTATGAACAAGAAGTACTCAAAGTCAGGCAACAAAAAATAGGAAGCAGTCACCCAGACACTATTGGAGCCATGTCTAATCTTGCTATAACACTTAAAAATGGTAGAAAACTGGAAGAAGCTGAGATTCTTGAATGGCAAGTCTTTAAAAATAGGAAAGAAGCTTTTGGAAACAGTCATCCGGACACTATTAAAGCTATGTCTAATCTTGCTATAACACTTAGTCAAGGTGGAAAACTAAAAGAGGCTGAGACCTTTGAACAAGAAGTACTTAAAGTCAGGCAAGAAGTCTTAGGAAGGAGTCATCCAGATACTATTGAAGCCATGTGTCAACTTGCTAAAACATTTAAGAATAATAGAAAACTGGAAGAAGCTGAGACTCTTGAATGGGATGTACTCAAAATCAAGAAAGAAGCTTTTGGAAACAGTCATCCAAGCACTATTAAAGCTATGTCTAATCTTGCTATAACACTTAGCCAAGGTGGAAAACTGAAAGAGGCTGAGACTTTTGAACAGGAAGTACTCAAAGTCAGGCAACAAGTCTTAGGAAGCAGTCATCCAGATACTATTGAAGCTATGTCTAATCTTGCTATAACACTTAGTCAAAGTGGAAAACTAAAAGAGGCTGAAACTCTTGAACAAGAAGTACTCAAAGTCAGGCAACAAGAGTTAGGAAGCAGTCATCCAGACACTGTTGAAGCCATGTTTAATCTTGCTATAATACTTAGTCAAAATGGAAAACTGGAAAAGGCTAAGGCTTTTCAACAAGAAGTACTTAAAGTTTGGCAACAAGCCTTAGGAAGCAGGCATCCAAATACTGTCCAAGCCATGTCTAGTCTCGCTATAACACTTAGTAGAGATGGAAAACTAGAAGAGGCTGAGGCTCTTCAACAAGAAGTACTCAAAGTTTGGCAACAAGCCTTAGGAAGCACTCATCCAAAAACTATCCAAGCCATGTATAGTCTTGCTATAACACTTAGTAAAGATGGAAAACTAGAAGAGGCTGAGACTCTTCAACAAGAAGTGCTCAAAGTCAGGCAACAAGCTTTAGGGAGCATTCATCTAAATACTATTCAAGCCATGTTTAGTCTTGCTATAACACTTAGTCGAAATGGAAAACTAGAAGAAGCTGAGACTCTTCAACAAGAAGTGCTCAAAGTCAGGCAACAAGCTTTAGGAAGCAGTCATCCAGATACTATCCAAGCCATGTATAGTCTTGCTATAACACTCAGTCAAGTTGGAAAACTGGAAGAGGCTAAGAATCTTCAACAAGAAGTGCTCAAAGTCAGACAACAAGCCTTAGGTAGCAATCATCCAGATACTAGTCAAGCCATGTCTAACCTTGCTATAACACTTGGTTGAGGTGGAAAACTGGAAGAGATTAAGACTCTTTCTTAAGCAAGACATGATCAAAGTCAAAGTTAGAGAAGAAGATTTTGGAAGCAGTTACAAGGTGGAAGAAGCTAAAACCCTTGACAAAAAATTCTAAAAATCAGGCAAGAAGTATTTGGAAGTAATTGTCCATATGGTCCTTTTCAAATCTTGTAATATTTTAGATTAATGAAAAACCTGAGAAGTTAAAGAGGTTTTGATGAGAAGATGCTTGATGTTTGAACACCAACATTGAAAAGCAGTTCTTGAAATACTATCATGAGAAATATATTTAGCTATAGAGTTCAATCATTGATGATGTCTAAAAATTACTAGTAGCAGATATGAGTATGACTATGAGGCCAGGTAATCCATTGAGGATGCTAAGTAACAAGGAGTTCCAGGCAGGTCCCAGAGAATGCACCAATGATCAGCAGGGTGTGGCAAGGTCTGATAGTAGTTTGTAAGAGAGGCTCCAAGGTTATTGCTTATTATGTGCTATGTAGAGTAACAAAAGTTTATGTTATTAGTGTTTTAAAGATAATGAGATCAATCCAATTAGATGCTTAGCATATCTAAGCTCATATGCATTGTCATGGGTGTGAGGTATATATGGTACTGTAGTGCTAAGATGAACACCAATGGTTGAAATGTGATAAGGGGATGTGGCAAGCAGATACAATAAGAGTAAAGTTGGCAACTTGAACAAGTATGTGCCAAAAGCAATCTGTTGTCTGAGATGATCAAAGAAAAACTTGATTGTCCTTTGCTACTGACAAAAGTAAGTATTTATACTAATAGAAGTTCATTGTTGCCAATGGGCTAAGTGGTGCTAAAAAGCAGTGAACTGGTAGAAATGTAAGTGAACACTGTGAATTAAACTATTTAATATGAAGTCCACAATTTAGTTGTCCATCTAAGTCAGAAGGTGGTGCCTGTTAGATTCCACTAATCTGAGGGCCTTTCTAATAAAGCAATGCTCTTGCAATGTGGACTTGAGGGCTGAACTACATGTACTTGAGTACCAATACTCTGGAATGTGCTCCAGAAGTCTAGATGCTGAAGTGGGCAAGTTCAGAATTGAATAGCCTACTCTGAAGTTGGAGTTGGTAAACTAAGTTAGGGTCAAGTTGAGGATAAAGACTTTAGACAAGACTGGGGTTGATTTTAAGTCATGTAAAGCATGCTATTCAGGTGGTGCATGCTGGACAAGTATTTACAGAAGGATATGCAAAAAAAAAATAGAAGAGATAGTTATTGGCAATATTGAGACTAGTGTACAAGTTGATAACTATGAGCTTTTGATATACTATAGATATGTGCTCTGGGTGTCTGAAAGGTTCCTAGATGTCTATGATAGCTCTCAGAGACTTTATGGATAGCAGTGGAGGAGAGGATAACTGTACACAGAGGGATTGTGCCCACAGAACATGCAATCAGTGGATCAGAAGTGCCAATATAATACATGATGGCTGAAAAATAGCTGAGTAATGGCTGGGCTAGTCAGTGATGTGCATGATGGCAGATGTGGTCTGAGATGCCAAGCCTAAAGCTGATGTTCATGATGGCAAGGATGATTTGGGATGCTGAATAGGGCAGTAATGCATGTGTGGTGGGAGTGACATATATAATGGTGAGGTGGATGTATGTGATGGCAGGATTGACACACATGATGGCAGTGTCAGCCAGAATGTATGGTTAAGAAGTGATGCCAGCTGGGGTCTGAGAGTGGTCCCAGAGTGGGGGTCATAATAGTGCCAAGTAATATCAAATATCCTGATGGGCAGAAGAAGGTTCTCAATAAACTCCAGCCTAAGCAGTTCACTCCCTGGGAACCACCAAGCCTTTGTCTACCAATAGACTTCCAATGAGAGGTGTTCAATAAACTCTAGCCTAAGTGATTCACTTTCTGGGAACCACCGAGCCTTTGCCTATCAATTGCCTGTCTATTCTCTACTAAACTTCGGCTATTTATACTGTTTTTCTGGTGCACAGACCACTATCTACACATGACTCTTTTGTTGTCAACTCCCCAGCCTCCAGAACATATTTGATAGTCCAATTTCCCTTTTGGGAGGCATGTTTCAGTGCCACCAGTTCCACCATTCAACTTCTTGTTCCACCATTCCTCCGGATGTCTCTGATTGCCACTTCCCCATTTGCTTCAGCTCTATTTAGCACAATCCCATTCATAGATCCTTCTTTCCCCTTTTAGCGCTTCCCTGCATTCCATGCTTCTTTTCCTTTCCCCTTTCAGTCATGTCAAATCGGGCATTGTCAGATCTGATCTTGATCTAGATCATCACAAATTGATCCCATTTTGTCACTTCTGCCAGCTCCCATGCTTCCCCTCCCCATTACAGTGGTTGGACTATTGTTGAGTGGATAGCTTGAGCTGGTCCCTGCCCTTTGTTTTGTACTGTCTGTGTATTTATTGGGGTGTTTTTGGAGATATAATTTGTTGAGACTGCTACCAGGAGGCTTACAGTTTTCAGCCTTATGATTAAATGTTTATTTTGACTTCTGGTGCATGTTGTGTCCCTGACTGCTGGTACAGCGTCATATCAGCATTCTTTTCCATCTCACTTTTAAACACGTCTTTCCAGTCATCTGATTTTGTGTCCTTGAAATTGTACCTACTTCCTGTTACGTTCTGAATTTCCACAGACCCATGGTCTATTGTCTATTTTAGCGCAAAGTGGTCAGAACCGCACGCTAAACTGGGGTTGATAGCCTACTCCTTTGTGATATCCAGCATCAACACTTCTGAATTTGCCCATGTGAGGTCGATAACTGATGTGGCTCCTCTCCTCCTATGTTTGTGGTAGGTGCATTCTCCTTTCATGTTCAGTATAGTGAAGTGATGATCTTGCATCCATTCTACCAGCTCTTGAGCCTTGTTCGTCAGTTCCTGTTCTCCTTTGCTCCACATCAGATGATATTGGTTCCAGTCACCGCTGATGACTACTGGTTGATCCTGGGGGAGCCTCAGGTCCCTGTGTTGGTCCGATGCATCTCCATCCTGTACATGTCTGTCTCTTGCTCTCGGTTGGCTATAGATGTTTATTATAGTGGCTGTTGGGTAGTTAGCTTGTGTGATGTCTAGTACTTGGATATCAAGATCTTGGGCAATATCAGACCTCAACGTGACCGTGAAGTCTTGCCTTTTCTTGGTGTATGTCATTACTCTGGGTCTCTTGTCGCTCGGTATGGTTGCGATCGGGGGGATTGGGGTCCAGGCTCCCAGCGCTGCTGGGCCTCGTTGTCCATTGCCTATCTCCCTCCACCAAGGTTCTGTGACCAGTATTATGTTGAACTTATCTATAAAAGTGTTGAGCATTGTGTGGCATACCATGTTACTACAATTGGTGTTTAGCTGTGCAATTCAGATAGGTTTTGTCTTCATGAGGATGGGACATTACTATTTGTTTGCCTATCCGTTTCCTCCTGTCCTTCCATTTCGTCTGCCCATGATGCTGGTCCAGTGTCTTCTTTGTTCAGCAGGTTTTTCAGGGACATGAACCTGTTTGGATTCCTGTTTGAACTTGCGTTCACGTTCTTGTGCTTCTTCATTGGTTCTTTTCTTGTTTCCTTGCTTCCTTCCTGTTGTCCATCATTCTTGTCATTACCTTCCTTCCTTTCTGCTCCCTTCTCCTTTCCCTCTGCTCTCACCTTGCCTTCCCTCTTCTTCTTGGTCACAGCCCCTCCTGTCACTCCCGCAGCTTCCTTCTCCCTCACTAGCATCTGGTACCTTTTCCTTTCTGGGCAGTTCCTCTCCGTCGCTGGGTGGTTGCCGCTGCAGTTGGCGCATTTTGTGTGTTTGCCCTCTGCTTGGTCCGAGTTTTCCGTATCTTCCAGCATGCATTGGAATTCTTCTTGTCAGTGCTTGGTCTCACTGTGTTCACCTGCACACAGTCTGCACTTTGTGGGTTGCTTGCATTGCGATACATGATGTCTGAGTGTCCAGCACTTGCTGCACTGCAGCACTGGTGGTCTGTCTGCATGATGGACTACTTCACAGAACTTTGTGTACATTGCTATGTACCCAGCTGTGAGTATCATTTTAGCATCATCTTCCTTTGCAAACTCTAATACTACCAATGATTAGTCCTTTTGTCTTAGATCTGCTTCTGCACGTAACCACCTGGACTTGCCGATCAACTTTACCTTTGACATAACCGGGTTGAATCTTTTGATTTCCTCCAAAAGGTCATTGGGGGTGTGGGTGTTGTCTTTGCCATCTCTCCCTGTCCATACACTGTTGATTCTGACTTTGTATTGTCTGTCATCTGTGAGCATCTTGATGGTGTGGGCCGGCACCCCAAAGACGTCTACAAACACTCTCACGTGTTGTCACAGTTCTTTGCCTTTCTGGTCTTTGCGCATCATGATGACAAGGTTTTGGTTGTAGTTATAGTGTGCAGAAGCAACGCATAGGTGCTTTGCATCGTTTGAGTGGGATAGGCAGTTGTTTATGAGGTTTACTAACTGACGTGGGTTCAGATGGCTGGTGTTGAACTTTTCACCATGCAGGATGATGATTAGGCATGCTGGGTGGTACTGGTCTTTGGGTGAGCGGAGGTTAACTTGTTGGTGTTGGGCTGGCGCCTTGGTGTGGGTCGTGGTGGCTTTGGTGGGTCTGTATGTCAGCCCCGTGGCTAGGACTGACTTGGCCCCCGATGCCTCCAAAGTTCCTCTATTATTCCCTCCATCTGTCACTGGTTTGGTATCCTGGCATGCTGCCAGAGCAGTTACAGCTTTAGCTAGGTCCTTGACTGTCGAACGTAACTCCACGGTTTCCTGTAAAGCTCATGCAGAATCAGCATTTCCATCGGCGTGGCATTTCTCACCGGCTGCTATGAGCTCAGGCATGAACTTCTTTGCAATTGCATATGCGTTTTCCATTGCGTGTGCTCCCCATACGTGGTGATCTGAGAATTGCTGGAGTTTTCTCTGTAAGGTTTCGAGCTGATATACTACGATTGCCTCCACTTCAGCTGTTGTCCATGCCTCTGGTTCCGAGTCCAATTCCATCTGAATTTCTGGTACCGCATCTGGTCTACGCCTGGGGCATGTCGGTGTCCTTGGGTCCTGTTCCTTGAGTTGTCCGAACACGTCTGACTCCCTTTGCTTGCATCTACCTAAGGTCAACTTTGCCGGTGAAAATGGTGCTTGTGTCGCTGTATGTGTGCTAGGAGGGCCATGTGGCCCCCTCTTTGGTTGTTTTATTATGCTCTCACTGTACATCTGCACTGTGAAGTCTGTCCTTCCCTTACTTGACCATGGGAATTCTGTGGTCAGGTGGTGGTACTGGATCAAGAGCATTTTTTAGTGACATTATGAGACCACTGATTGCCTGCCTACGTGAGAGAAAGGGAATGACCCTACTAGAAAAAGTTAAGGGACATGCTGGAATAACAGTAAATGAAGCCACAGACCATCTGGCAAACAAAGAGGCGAGGAAGGATACCCCAGATGAAATAAACCTAAGAATCCTTAAAGGATACAACCTAATGGGAGCCAAACTAGCGATGATATCACAAGCCCTAGCATACACATGGCAGCCCAACCTGTGCTGCACAAAAGGGGTACCACAGTAAACCTAGATAAAACCTGCTGGGCTGCAAGAGAAAGAACTGGTGCACTGCCACCAGATGGCATGATATGGATGTCACTGCATAGTAAGTCGCTGTCAAAAGAAATAGAAAATTTCCTATAGAAAAGTATGAACAACATATTTAAGTTAGGGCAGTACTGGGAGAACATAAAAGACTATGACAAAAGAGCAAATTGCCCCAGGTGTAGAGTGGAAGAATCAATGGACCATATACTTATGGAATGCAAAGTTTCTGGACAACAACAAGTCTGGAGTTTTGTCAAAGCTCTTTATGGAAGAAGGAAGCTGGACTACAGGAAACCCTCCCTGGGGGATATCCTAGGCTGTGCGATTGCAGAAGGAAAAGTTAGTAGAAAGGCAGGGAATGGGAGATTCTGAGCTATTATAATATCAGAAGCTGCATATACGATATGGAAGGTGAGGTGCGAATGGCATATATCTAGAGGGGCAGACCCAGATCGCACAATATCAAACACCAAAATAACATCAAGGATAAGAGCTGCCTTGAGTAGGAAAATTAAGCTAGACTGCCTAGCAACCGATGTAGAGAGGTATGGAAAATGGGCAACTAGCGCAAGCCTGGTAGGCAGCACATGGGAATATCTCAGTCCATCAGACTTATCACCGCTCCGGTTGTGGAGGAAGATTACCACGGTTTTAGTGGGTATTGGGGTGACTCACACGGCTAAGGTAAAATTCTTTATTGCTGCGGTCTGACCGCTGATAGGACCCCATACAGGATCAGCGCATCAACGGCAGGCTACGGCAACACGGCACAGGCTTAGAATACCTTAGCGCGCGCTAATTAACCAATTTTGGCAATATTTGATGGCCACATGCGGCAAGAAGCAGATCTGATCAGTGATAGCGCCGACGGCAGACAGAATGACAACTGACAGATGGCATCAGTCACTGACGACAGCGCTTAGGGAGAAGCCTGATGATCTATCAAAAACTGATGGACAGCTTGGTGTTTGACCTTGGCATCTGACACCGCTTAGCGCCTCGATCTGGCGCCTGACATCGCTTAGGTGCTCTGACAAACAGAAGGGTAATGAATTGATGGTTTAGCATCGCAATCTGCCGCCTGGCGTCGCTAAGGTTCTTGAATGGACGGTAGGGATCTGAAACCGTTGGAGCTACCCCTATGAAATTTTCTAGTTTACCGCACTTTGGCAATGGTGGGTCACTGGCGACGGTGAACTCCTTGTAGTATATAAAGTACTTACCAACTTGTACATACATATAAAACAATAGACCAGAGTTTCCTGCTCCCCTTTCTTCAGTCTTCCTTATGCTCAAGAGCTCATTTATGGTAGGCAACGACGAACTCATCGGCAGTTGCAGACACTCACCAACACTTGACACACTTGCGCCTTGCAACTACGGCAGGCATTATCAACGCTTAGACTTTGCTAAGCTTACCGTGCTCTTGCCGCTCACATTGCCGTGTCACTTACCACTTTTTTCATAGGCGCTTTACCTTAGCGCTTTACACTTGCCGACTTTCTTACCGACTTTTCTCTATTTTCACAGGCGCGTTCTCTGGGACCTGCCCGGGACTCCTCACATCACTTATAGTGCGCCCAACACAAGCAATTGGTACAGTAACACTATAACTATATTTGTTACTAACCAAACTTTGGGCGTCATCAAATTGGAGCCCACCGCGAGGGATCTCTAGGGCAGAATTCCACCAGAAACCCATCTCCAGCGTAGGCGCCGCCTGCTAGAACAGTTGGCAGAAGGCATAGCTCCTTCCCACCCATCAACTCCACAACCACCTGGTGCCTTACTGGGTCTCT
>QFEW01005863.1:0-12808 GCA_003316525.1 Termitomyces eurrhizus | reverse complement strand
AACTTGGGCTATTTATACTGTTTTTCTGGTGCACAGACCACTATCTACACATGACTCTTTGTTGTCAACTCCCCAGCCTCCAGAATGTATTTGATAGTCCAATTTCCCTTTTGGGAGGCATGTTTTGGTGCCACCAGTTCCACCATTCCTCCAGATGTCTCTGATTGCCACTTCCCCATTTGCCTCAGCTCCATTTAGCACAATCCTATTCATAGATCCTTCTTTCCCCTTTTAGTGCTTCCCTGCATTCCATGCTTCTTTTGACATCCCTTCATGCTTCTTTTCTTTTCCTTTTTCAGTCATGTCAAATTGGGCATTGTCAGATCTGATCATGATCTAGATCATCACAAATTAATCCCATTTTGTCACTTTTGCCAGCTCCCATGCTTCCCCTCCCCATTATAGTGGTTGGACTATTGTTGAGCTGATAGTTTGAGCTGGTTCCTGCCCTTTGTTCTGTACTGTCTGTATATTTATTGGGGTGTTTTTGGAGATATAATTTGTTGAGACTGCTATCAGGAGGCTTACAGTTTTCAGCCCATAATTAAATGTTTATTTTGACTTCTGGTGCATGGTGTGTCCCTGACTGCTGGTACAGCGTCGTATCACTATCTCAACAAAATGCTCAGGAAGGAATTTATCTGCCCTTCAGCCTCCACCACCAGAGCTCTGGTTCTATTCACCAAGAAAAAGGACAGCTCGTTCTGACTTTGTGTCGACTACTGAGGACTCAATAAGATCACCAAAAAGAACTGCTACCTGCTCCTGCTCATTGGCAACCTGGTCAATTGACTCTGCAGCGCCAAGATTTATACAAAACTCAACCTCCACTCCAGCTACAATAATGTTCACATCGTCTCAGGACATGAGTGGAAAACCATGTTCCGCACACAGTATAGTCTATTTGAGTATCTTGTAATGCCTTTTGGGATGACTAACTTCCCTGCTACATTCCAATACTTCATAAATGACATCTTCCATCACATGAGTGACATCTTTGTCATCGTGTACCTAGATGACATCCTCATCTACTCTGACTCGAAGGAGGACTACCAGAAGCATATCTGGCAAGTCCTGGAATGCCTCCAGGAATGCAACCTCCATGCCAAGCCCAAGAAGTGCTTATTCCATACTGAAGATGTAGAGTATCTTGGTATCATAGTATCTCTGAACGGCATTTGCATAGACCCCTACAAGGTCAAAGCCATTGTCAACTGGCTGCAACCCCAGAACATCAAGGAAGTACAGTCTTTCTTGGGTTTTGCTAACTTCTATTGGTGGTTTATAAACAACTACTCTGGTATTACAAAACTCCTCATCTGGCTCACGCACAAGGACATCACATGGAACTGGGACAGTAAGTGCCAAAGTGTCTTTAACTTGTTCAAAGAGGCCTTCACAGTTGCCACTGTACTCTGGCATTATGACCCTGCTCTTCCAATCATCTGACATGCTCCAGCAGGCAAGTGGGTCCTGCCTTCAGAGCAGGTGCATTTTGTTGTTCTAAAAAAGAGAAGTTGATCATGCCAAGTGAGACATGTGCAGGTGCATTTATATTAATAAATGAGCGCCGCTACGTGCTCCCAATCCAGGCAGTGCCAGTACCAGGTGTCTCAGGCCTCCTACACAACAAGGGGGGCAACTTTGTTAGTAGGCGGAGGTGTCAGGGAATGCTTCAGGGTGCACAACATAGTTGCAGTTGATGGTAAATTTTTTTTTTTGCTGCATGATGTGTCAGGAGACCTCAGCTCCTATGCTCTACCCCTGGGCCAAACCACCATTGGCGCACACCTCAGAGGGTCTCAGCACTAGAACCACCTCAGAACACCCCTGGAACTCCATCTGGGACTCCTCTGCCAACCCCACGACATGACTTCCTCTGACTTCCTCTGACAGCTCTATAGCATGAATCTCAGAACTGTCTACCAGCATGTGCCAATCATTGAATCACATCAATAACCCCAACTATCATGTATCACAATATCCTTCTGTGCCAATTGATTGTGTGCCCTGCATGCATGATCCTTGATATACAGTTACCCCTCCTTTCACCACTGCCCATCAACTCCAAGAATTGCCCCAGACATTCCGGAACTTCTCAGGAACCTGGAGCAGCCTCTCCAGTACTTAAGAGTAGCTACTCACTTGTCATACTCTAGTTTTGATATTACATTTGATTGTTTGTGTGCCCTTTGATTGACTGTTATACACTGACTAGTACACTTGGCTAGAATGCTTTAACTGGCATGCTCAATTTGTTTGCATGCTCTTAAGATTGGTATGCACTTTGCAACTTAAACTTTACTAACCGGGTCTCATCTTAGAACCTCCAGTTCTCAACTCGACTCTAACTCTTTAATCTTTTTTTGACTTCATCTGATTCCCAGACTCAGTCTCTTACTCAGGAATCCCCTGTTTGCATCTTGCACCCTGAAGCCCTGTCTGGAGTTCCAGACACCCAGGTACATATAGATTAAGTCCGTCTTGTAAGAGCATTGCTTTTCCAAAAGCCCCCAATTTAGCAGAACCTGACAATTTGCATGCATCACATGCAAAAAAATTTGTTATAAAGGATGATGCACACAAAAAAAAAAAATTATTATTTCCCCATTGTATTCACTAGTCTTGATATTAACTTGAATTGTTGCATGCCCTTTGCTTGACTGGTATGCGCTGACTGGCACACTTTGACTGGCACACTTGAATAACTGCGTGTTCTGAGTTTGGTATGCACTTCGCGACTTACAATTTATTAACCTGGTCTCATCTTAAAACCTCTGGTTCTCAACTCAACCCCTACCCAACCCACAGCCTCTAACACCAAACTTCCAGATCAAGTCCCCTTCCCCGGGTGAACCTCCTGTCTGCATCTTGAACCCTGGAGTCCTAGCCCCAGAGTTCCAGACACCCGAGTATCCGTAGATCAAGTCCACCTCATAAGGGCATTGCTTTCCTGAAAAGCCTCTAATTCAGCAGAACCTGACACTGTTGAGGCACTCCACTGACAATGCATTGACAGTTTGTGGTGTTTTGACACCTAACGTAGTCTTGCTGAGACTTATTGGCCTGACAAGGTGCATTCAGCAATTCTATTGCATCTGCAATCAATGGCACTCATCAGTGCACACTGATTTTGCATTCCACTGAGTCAGCTAGAGTGGCCATTGAGACTGCTAACCCCCATGCCGCTTTGTGCTTGAGGTATTCCACCACTTTGAGTTCAAAAATATGCATAAATAGTTTGATATATTCAGTTGAATCTGCACAAGGTACATTGTGGCTCCTAGCAGCCAGTAACTGTAGATGCTTCACTACGTAAAGCTGCAGATGCTTTTGTGTCAATTCCTTCGCAACCAATGGATATCGGTCCAATACCAGCTGTAACTGGATAGACAGGGTCAAATATGACCTCTTGCTTTCCTCATCATCTGAGGACTCCAGCTTGGACTCTAAGTCCAGAGCTCTCCTGAGGCCTCCATGCCTCACCTGCGGCTGTTTGCTGGCCCTTTCATGCAACTACGGAATTCTAGGCATTGATGATGCCTTTTCTGACCTTACAACCTCATCGTCCTCCTTACTGACCACTATAGCTGGTCCTTGCTTCTGTCCCTGTGTCATCAATAATGACGGTCCTGATTCAGTGGCAGCATCTGCCACATACTCCAAATGCCGTTCAGTTGGTGCAGTCTGGAATGGGGTGCTATGCATGAACACACTGCCTTGTACCATCTCCGAGTACTGAGTAAGGTCTGGTTGATCTTCAGACTGAGCTGATGAGCTCTTGGGCAATACTGGGTACATCAATGAAGGCATTTGACTCACTGGTAGTGATACTCCTGAGACCGCAGATCTCTCCCCTGGTTTACTACCAGGCCATACAATAGACATCATCCATGATATGGATAGCCCACCTGGCATTCCAAAGCTCATGCTGATGTCACAAGGTATCTTTTCATCCCACTTTATTTGGTGGGGACTGGTAAGCAGACACAGATTGCATCTTTACAGCTTGAGCAACAGGTGGGTCACCTGTGTCTGTGGCTGGAAAAGGAGGGTCTGGATCAAGAGAGCCAGTCATGGAAGCATGTTTTTGACATGATGCCAACAGAAATCAAGAGATTTTGGTGATGAGTTGCCTAGTCAGTAACAAGCCTAGAGTCTAAAGCCAATAGCAGAAGATTCAAAGAATGTAACTGTTGGTTATAAGCTAGAACAATCTTGTGTGTATCATACAGTGCTGAATCAGACCACAGTATTGGATTGACTAGAACTAGAGTGAATACAAGATGTTATCTTACATAATACTCTACTGGTGGCATATAGCATTATTGACACTAGTAACAAGGGTGATGCTCCGTTACAATTCCAAACTCCACGGTTTGACTCATTTCAATATCTGCACTTACCATAAGTATGCAGGCTGTAATTACCTTCAGCCAAATGGGTGTGACCATCCTCAATGCAAACAGCAGCACACTCCTTGCTGTGGGCCCCCTCATCTCAGGACAATGACTGTACATGCTAGAACTGCAAGATGCGCTCATCAAACATGCTCTAACTGCTGCACAACCCCCTGTCAAATTTGACACTTGGCACTGGCACCTCAGGCACATGAATTACCAAGTCATTGCCACCATGGCATGTGCAGGCATGCTCCCAGATATGCCATCCACCTCTCTCCTTACACAACCTAAATGTGACATCTGTATTCTCAGAAAACAGACAAAAACACTGGTGCAGAAGATATGGGAGAAAGGGTGTAGAGCTGTCTGAAAACTGCAGATAGTCTGGATAGATTTAGCTGGACCAATAAGTATACAATCTTGCACCAGGAACAAATATACTATGGATATCATTGACAATTATACAAACATGCCCTGGGCTATTCCACTAAAGTCAAAATCAGATGCCTTTCCAGTTCTCCAAGCATGGGAGAAAGCCTGAGAGCAAGAAACAGGTTTGAAAGTTGGGATTTACTACACAGGCCATGATAGCAAACTCAAAAGCCATCAGATAGATATATGGGTAGCATCAACCAGAACATACCACAAATTCACAGCACTATACACATCTGAACATATGGGGTGTGTAGAACATATGCACAGGACACTCCAAGAAAAAGCCAGGACTATAAGGTTGGCAGCTAGGTGTCCAGATTCACTGTAGGACAAATTTTACTTAACAGCCACACACTTACATGCTAAAACCATAATGAAGTCACTAGATGGCAAGACCTCATTTGAGCTGTGACATGGATGCATTTCCAACTACTCCTACATATGTGAAATTGGATGTAAGGCATATGTCCTCATCCAAGGACAACATAACTCTAAGATCAACGCATGTGGGATTGAGTGTATCCTCATAGGATATGCACAGAACTCAAAGGCCTATAGGTGCTATGATCATAGGACCAACAAAGTGTATGAATCTTATCATGTCTGATTCCTGAAACATTATGATGGCCATTTGATCCCTGTACCAATTGCTGAATTGATGCCCACAGCTACCGCAATGCCCACAATGATGAGGAAGCCTACAACAATCACTGGAATCAAGAACACATCAACAGAATCCCTATTTGCAGCAGACAATGATGTCATGCCATACAATCTAGCTGTACCAGCTGATGCACCTGCACAAGCTCCACTCAAATGCTCCAATCAAACTTGCATTCCAACTGCCAAGGCCAGCCCTGATAATCCACCAGTCTCTTGACTCCAAATAGCTATCCAAGAATCTCATGAAGCTGCTGATAGGCTTTGTGCTATGCAAGCACAGAAACATCAAGCAGAAGAAACACCACAAGAACCTCTGCATGTGCCTCCAGAACAGCCAACCATAAAAGGAGAAGACAAGGATGATGTATCAGATATAGCAAATATAGCATCAGAATAAGACATCAAATGCCTGCTAGCTGCAACCAAGTCACTCAAAAACCTAGCATATATAGGCTCAGGTGGTGGACCCCACATGTGGAAGAAAGCAATGATATCACCATATGACAAGCAATGGGAGGCTGGATACTGTGACAAGCTCCAGTCACTCAAGGACATGGGTGAATATAAGCTTATAAGTACTCGCAGGCCATAAAGTATGAAAAGAGAGGCCAATATTCAAAATCAAATGCAACAAAAATGGTAAAGTGTTCCAGTTCAAGGTATGTCTTGTTTTCAAAGGGTATAAGCAGGTTTATGGCCAAGACTACACAAGGACTATCTCTCCAACAAGTATTGCTGCACCTTGCAGCCACTCAGGGCTGGGACACCACTCAGATCAACATCAAGACAGCCTTCCTGTATGGGCTACTCCCAGAGGAGGAGGTGCAGTACATGATGCAATCCAAAGAGTTTGAGGAACTCAGAAAGGTGACTTGGGTATGGTGCCTGTTACGTGGACTCTACAGAATGAAGCAAGCTGGCTGCATATAGAACCACACACTTAACAGCAACATGATCTCCTGGAGATTCACATGCCTATCCTGTGAGTTGTGCATGTACTATCAAAAGACAGACAGAGGAACAGTGATAGCAGCTGTTCATGTAGACAACTTCCTATTTGTGACTAGCAGCAAATCAGAGAATGAGTGATTCAAGGACCAGCTCAGATTTGTGTAGACCATATCAGATCTAGATCTACCCAAATTTGTTGTTGGCATCACTCTCAAATGGAACAATAATGAACATGTTGTACTCTCATAGACAGGATCATCTTCCAGTTTGGACAAACACATGCTACACCACTGTTCCTCACCATAGAACTGGGTCTGCAGCTCCATAGAGTCAACAGATCCTCCCTTCTCCAGGTGGAAATTGATGCTCTCACACAAACACCACACCAATCCTTAGTTGGATGCCTCTTATACTTAGCCATCTCCACCTGCCCAGACATCACTTATGCTGTTCAACAGCTGACCCAGTACATTGACTGTTATACAGGGGTTTACTAGAAAGCAGCCACATGGCTTGTCAGATATCTAAAGGATATGCAAAACATTAAGCTTGTGCTTGGTGGCAAGGACAACTCTGTTGACCTCACTGAGTTTACTGACTCCAACTAGGCCAATTGTCTCGACACACAATGCAGCATTGGCAGATATGCCTGGAGCCTGAGATCAGATGTTGTGTCATGGGTAGTGTAGAAACAGGTTGGTTGCTGTGTCATTATGCAAAGCCAAATACATGGCCACCTTCAAAAGTGCTCAAGAATGTGTCTGGCTTTATGCCTTACTCAAAGGGATCTGCTATGACATCACAAGCAAACCAACACCTATTCTCTGTGACAACAACATAGCTATCAACCTATTCAAGGATCCCACACTCCATGCACATGTAAAACACGTTGATATCAAGTACCATTTTCTGCACAAACAAGTGCAGGCCAGCAAAATATGTATATGCTATATCAATACTAAGTACAATGTTGTAGTACTTGGTTGCAAGTAGTACTGATAGTTCTGGAGCTTGCTAGTGTAGAATATAACCTGCAATTCACACTGACTTGATGATGAAATTGAGATATTATGATAGTTGATGCTTTCAATAATATTCTGGAAAGCAGAGGATTCTCAATAAACTCCAGCCTAAGCAATTCACTCTCTGGAAATCACCGAGTCTTTGCCTATCAATTGCCTGTCTATTCTCTACTAAACTTGGGCTATTTATACTGTTTTTCTGGTGCACAGACCACTATCTACGCATCACATGACTCTTTGTTGTAAACTCCCCAACTTCCAGAACATATTTGATAGTCCAATTTCTCTTTTGGGAGGCCTGTTTTGGTGCCACCAGTTCCACCATTCCTCTGGATGTTTCTGATTGCCACTTTTCCATTTGCTTCTGCTCTATTTAGCACAATCTTATTCATGGATCCTTCCTTGCATTCCATGCTTCTTTTGACATCCCTCCATGCTTCTTTTTCTTCCCCTTTCAGTTGTGTCAAATCAGGCATTGTCAGATCTGATCTTGATCCAGATCATCACAATTTGATCCCATTGTATGATAATATACTACTAGCACCTCACTGAGGTGCTGGATTAAGGAATATAATAGATAGATGACCTCAAGAAAGTCCCCAAGTTACAATATAGTCAATTATCATTGAAATGAGGATCAACTTACATATTTGTCAGGTCTCAAGTGATTTAACTAGGTCTAACATTCTAACACAAAGATAGAACCAAACTTGAATGACTGGAAAGTAACTGGTACCATTAGCACAACAAGACTCAAGCTGAGAGTCTATCTCTATCTACATCACAGAACTCCACAAGTATAAAATTGACTACATTTGGCATGTAAGTCTGGTGACTTAGGACCCATTAATGGATAAAAAAAGGTGTTGCAGCATATTGCAAAATAGGATATCTTGTCTACAAGACAGTAGTACTACAAACTGGAGTTAAAAATCAAAAGTTGAGTAAGTATATAATAGAATATGTTTGGTGTCTCACCTGGAGTTGAGAATGATGAGCTTATGTGATGAATGGAATATGCTAAACAGACTTTGAACCTTATTACATCAACTGATAGACAGATTCTGAAGTAGCTATGTGCTTCTCAGTGCTTGTAACACTGCATGCTCTACTTCTTTTTGCCAGGTTCTTTGTCTGATTTTCCAACACCAGGTAAATAAATCAAACATGTGTATTATGACCAAATATATGACATTGCATGTTGTACAGGTTATCTGTAGTCACAGGTAATTCTCAGCAACATGGGTTTTCCACAACATTACTGAAGTTTGGCCTGTGAGAATTTTTCAATGAGTTCCATAGCCTGACAATGCCAGTCAATAATGTTGTGGGTCAGGGATTTAGTAAGGTCTGCTGCCATATTAGCAGTGGTGGGTTAGATACTGCTTGTCACAGTCAGAACCAGTGCCTATCAAGATGTTTCAAGTGACCCATGTATTGTGGCTGTTCTAACACTGATAGCACTGACTGATTGTCAACGTTGAGTGTGAGTGGTCACAAGTGTGGTGCAAGGAAGTTTTGCAACCAGCACAGCTCACAACCTGTCTCACTAGTGGTAGCAAATTTCACTCCAGTTGTAAATAGTGTAGTACTTGGTTGCAAGTAGTACTGATAGTTCTGGGGCTTTCTTGAAGTCTTTGAAAGTGACCTCTAATCCACACTGGTGCTTGATGATAAAAACTTGATGTATTGGGTGCTTCACAGAATGTCAAATATCCTGATAGGCAGAAGAAGGTTCTCAATAAACTCCAGCCTAAGTAGTTCACTCCCTGGGAACCACCGAGCCTTTGTCTACCAATAAACTTCCAATAAAAGGTGTTCAATAAACTTTAGCCTAGGTGATTCACTCCCTGGGAACCACTGAGCCTTTGCCTATCAATTGCCTGGTTATTCTCTACTCTACTTGGACTATTTATACTAATTTTCCAGTGCACAGACCACCAGATCACATGACTTTTTGCTCTTGACCTCCTAGCATTCCTAACCTAATTTGTTGTTCCATTTTCCATTTTGGTGATGCATGTTTCAGTGCCACCATTCCATTCATCTCTTTCCTTCCTCCATTTAAGGCATGTTTCAGTGCCACCATTCCATTCATCCCTCCCTTCCTCTATTCAATGCATGTGCCACCATTCTATTCATCTCTTTTGACATCCCTCCATGCTTCTTTCCCTTTCCCCTTTCAGTCATATCAAATTGGGCATTGTCAGATCAGATCTTGATCTAGATCATCACAATTTGATCCCATTTTGTCACCTCTGCCAGCTCCCATGCTTCCTCTCCCCATAACAGTGGTTGGACTATTGTTGAGTTGATAGCTTGAGCTGGTCCCTGCCCTTTGTTCTGTACTGTCTGTATATTTATTGGGGTGTTTTTGGAGATATAATTTGTTGAGACTGCTACCAGGAGGCTTACAGTTTTCAGCCTTATAATTAAATGTTTATTTTGACTTCTGCTGCATGTTGTGTCCCTGACTGCTGGTACAGCATTGTATCAATAGTATGACAATCAACTGGAGCTGAGACATCTACCCTTGGTGACCATGGGAATAGAGCCTGAGATGGAGCATCCATTGTCTAAGTTGCCTCCATGGTCAGTGTCAGTATAGGCAATGAAGAGTGAGGAAAGTGATGTAGCAGCAGTAACAGAGTACTTAATGTTGTAGTCAAGTGTATTACAGATGTAGTGCATAAGATGTTTCACTACTTTCCAGTATTGGATGTAATGAGTAGTGTATAATGTACAATTTTAATTTGTATATAAGTAGTTACTGCCTGTCATGTCACACTGCAACATAAAAACCTTACTGTTACTTATTACCTAAGTTCTTTTTTTTGTTTTACATAACTGAAATCTGGACAAAAGTCTGACTCATTGGTGTGAAATAAGGAACTTGAGCTCCTGGCTGTAACTTTGTTACATTTTTCTGAATCTTCTGGTTCTCAGCTCTCAGCTATCCATGCTTAGTTCAAACTTGTTGAACTCTATCAGCTTCTCTGCTTCTTGACACAACCACTCTAAAAAGCTTCTGGAGCACTCAGTCTAACATAGTCAACCCTCTTAGAGAAAAAGCACCTGAAATGTCACACAATAGACTGCATGTGGAAACAAAACCAAAAGTGTCAACATACATTCCTCTGTTGAAATGATATGATAGACAGGGTTCATGACTTTGGCACTCAGCAAAGGCTTTGACATGCCCAGAAGACTATCTGTGAAACAGATGATGGATATTCTGATCTCTGAGCCTGAGAGTGATGACAAGATGGACAAATTACTTGTATCCAAGGCAGTTCCAGGGATTCCCAACTCAAAGCCTGCAGTCTCAGTGCAGGTAGCCCTTTCCAAGGACTATGCTGCAGATGCTGAGGTACAGCCTGGCATTGACATGGCAGAACGTTTGCTATTTCAAGTCATGGAAGCCAGAACAGCTTGTGGAGTGAGTATTGAGACATTGTCTCACACAAGGTCAGGTGTATGCTACAGTGTGCCCCAACTGCAAGCTGGATTGTTGTTGCATCAGGAAGTATGCAGATTGTAAGGGAAACCTCTGGAGGCTATAGCTTAGTCACACAGCTGGCAGAAGGAGATCTAAAGTATATTAGAGTATATACCAACAATGTCATTGTTAGAATCTATATTCTAAGAATAATATCAGTCAGAGATAATTCTACAGTATAGTCAGTGGTCCAATAGACTACTAAGTGTATGAATTTGGTATAAGCAACTGAGGATGCTATCTACTAGTTGTCTGTTCATATAAAAAAAGTGATTACACAAGCAAAGCAGGAAAACTCTGGATTTTCCTAAGTCTCATATAATCAATTGAGGGTGCTGTCTGGATAATGTTCTCTTTATATATGCATGTGTGATAGACAATGCTCTTTGGCCAGGGTGGCCAAACAAAGCATATGTAATGAGTATGAAGAGTTTGAAGGGTGGCCAGGTACATAGTATGTGTAGTGGTCTTTTATCAAATACACAGCTTACTTAACATTATTGCATCAGTATTCTATCTGCATGACTGTATATAAAGCAAGAGAAAAGTAGCATTTGAGAAGCTAAATGCTAAGAACTGAGAGCTAAAAGCAGAATTCAAAAGAAGTGTAAACAGAGTTGCAAAATGAAATTGACTATATATACAAATGCAGAAAAAAAATTGATGATATAATTAGTTAAGAACACATTATTCACATGTACTGATGATAGTATCACTTATTGTGTAATATCTATTTATTTTGGAACAAATACTCTAAACAAAAAAAAATCCTCTTCCCTCCACTTCCTCATCTCCACAATATTTTTAAAAAAAAGCTGGCCAAGACTCCATCCAACCCATTCACACCAAAACAACAAACAAAAAAAATACCATCACTCCAGCCCTACTCAAACCTCCACAAAAAAGAAGTAATACATCTCTCCACCCCTCACCCCATCCAAAAGCAAATATAATCACAGACGCATCAATTATCAGCATTGCATTACCCACTACACCACCTCGGCCCTCTGCCACACTACTACGCCACTACGCCACACCACGCCACACCACACCCATCTACGAGATCTTCACAGTCTAATACATCCACGATCAGCAATGTCAACACACACAGAGAGTAGGGACACGAAACAACAGACACCGACCTTGGCATAAAGCGACTCTACGACCTTGCCCACTTGCGCAAGCGTATCGATCGCCGTCCCATACGAGTTCTACGGGTTCCCATCCATGAGTACGCCCGAAGAAGAAGAAGGAAGCAGGAGGAGTGGGGGGGGGGACTCACATCTGAGTCGGGCTCGTTAAAGAGGATGAGGCATCCCCTGCCCTGATCTAGTACACCATGGAGGACTTTATCAAGTATCATCTGTGATAACCTACGTCCGTCCGAACAATGAAAAATGAAATGAGAATACAATACAGAGGATAAAAGAAAAGACACACTTTGCCTCGACACCCTGCCTTCCCTGACCCTGACCGACCATCTCGGCTACATACGCAATCTCAACGACGGAATAAGGCTCGACGATGCGAAGGAGGTTCTGTTCGAGTAGGGTGTCGTATAGCGCTGCGAGGTGTGAGCGGATCGTCGGGTCCGATGAGAGTTCTGTGTATTACAGGTGTAAGTAATTGTGAGTGAGAGCACACGATGCGCACCGTGTTTGTATTCTTTCAACACACGTTCAAAGTCGGCGAGGTTCCGCGCCTGGTGCGCGAGCGCGATAGCACGCATGGATTCTACCTCGCGGAGCTGAGCGTACTTGAGCGCAAGCTTGATGCTCAGTAGACTCGTGACGTCTTCCGGCTACACGGGGGTGTCAGGATCATGATTCGGGATC